>SNQJ01S0106945.1:23710-35995 GCA_010110895.2 Picea sitchensis | reverse complement strand
TAGTGTTAATGATAAATTATGTTAAAACATCACATTAATTAGTATTAAATAAAAAGTTTAAGGACTTAAACCATGACATGGGGAGAGGGGGGGGGCTTCATGTGCACTGGGAAGGTAAGTTAGAGGAATAGGCGAGTGTGGTACAGTGCTAGCGTAGCTACTAGGCAAGAGAGTCAGTAGTTTTCTTAGGTGAAGACATCGAGCTTAGACTCTTTAACCCTAACCTAGCCAGTTCCCCTAAAGAGAGTAACGTCTGCTTACAAACAAGCAAAACAAAACTTACGCCTAACCCTATTTTCTAGTTTAATTTGTGCAAATGTGAATTGTCCTAGACTCACCCTGACAAACTTTTGGTCGATGCAGATTCAATTATATAGGATGGTCAGGACTCAAGGAAATCAAGGTCGAGGGGCATCGTCGCAGGGACTACCAACGCCGCCACCACCATCGCCTGAATTAGCTCTCATTCTACACTCTTTGGAGGCCATAAATGAGACTTTAAAGGGGCGTCAGCCAGCAGAGATCGAAGTGGAGCCCCCACCATATGGAATGGGTAATCCTGAAGCGTTGAGGGATTCAGGGGGAGGGCCTCCACCTGAAGACATCACTAGAGAACTGCAAAAGATCAAACTTCCAGAGTTTGTTGGGGGTCATGCCAGTGAACGTGCAGAGGCATGGTTGGAAGGCATGACAAGGTGTTTCGGCTTAAGAGACTATGCGTCCACTTCAAAGATGAAGATAGCGATTTTTCAGTTGAGAGACAGTGCCTTGAATTGGTGGGGAAACCTAGAGAGGTAGTTGCACCTTACCCCAGGCACCGTCTTTTGGGAACTTTTTGAGGAAAGGTTTCGAAGGAACTATCTACCATCTTACTACGAGGAATAGCAGGTGGGAGCATTTCATGCTCTAGTATAGGGGAACAGGACCATGGAAGAGTATGAGATCAAGTCCATGGAGTTGGTGAAGTATGTTTCATACATGCATAATGACCAACGACAGGAAGAACGCTTTGTCTATGGGTTAAACCCTAAGATAAGGGCCATGGTACGGATGTGGAAACCGTCTTCAGTAGCGGAAGAGGTTGAAAATGCACGTTATGCAGAGGAACACATGAACTTAAATGGAGGTATGAGATCGACCTTTCTGCATCATCATGGATTTGTGGGGAAGGCCCCTAAGACCTTCTCCAGGGGAGGGAGCTCTAGGCCACCTCCATATGGTAATAGAGTCACACCAAGGACAGACTCCATAGGTATTTCAATGGCAGCGAGTGCAGTATCTCGTTCATTGCCAATGACACATGCAGGTCCACGACCATCTCAGGGAGCATTTAGTAGGGGCAGGGGCTCCAGGGGAAGGAACTCATTTCAGAGACCGTCACAGAGCAGTGTGCAGGTTCCATCTCGGGTTACATGTTGAGGATGTGGAGGACCCCATTACCAGCGTGACTGCCTAGAGTTGCAATCAGGATTTGTGCATAGAGAAGGAAAGGCCCTGATGGGAAGAGAAAGTGGTAGCCACCAGATTTACGTAGCGGTTAATAATCGCCAGGAAGAACATCAATCCACAGTGGTGGAATCGTCAGTTACGCTAAATCATATCAATGTTAAAATTTTATTTGATTCTGGTGCTACAAATAGTTTCATTTCACCATCTGCATTAGAAAAGAGTGGGTTGGTAGCCTACGAGCACGATGACTTTAAACAAGTCGAGATGGTTTCGGGGGAAAAACAAGCGGTAAGACCTAGCGTTGATAATTTTCTAGTAGACATGGGAGTGTGTACTACCAGGTTGAAGGTATATTTCAATGCTCTTGGGTCGTATGACCTAATCATTGGAATGGATTGGTTAGAATCCCATCGAGCTATGGTAGATTGTTTCGCAAAAAGGGTGCTTTGTGTTGACAATGAAGGAAGGCCAGTAGAGATCCACGATGTACGAAGAAAGGTGTCTCTATGATTTATCTCAACTATGAAGGTTAAGCGGTGCATGAGGCAAGGGTGTCGACTTTATGTAGTGGAAGCAGTGAGTGAAAGGAAAGGACCCTCCTTGGATCAGTACCTAGTATTGTCAGAGTTTAAAGATGTTTTTTCGAACGAGTTACCAGGGTTACCTCCTAAGAGGGAGCTTGATTTTACTATTGAGATAAAACCTGGTGCCGAACTAATTTCCAAGACTTTGTATCGGATGACAACGCCAGAACTTTGTGAGTTGCAGATGCAGTTGAAAGAGCTACTCGACTTAGGGATAATAAGGCCTAGTGTCTCACCTTGGGGTGCACCAGTAATTTTTGTAAAGAAGAAGGATGGTTCCTTATGACTGTGTATAGATTATAGAGACTTGAACCGTGCTACAGTGAAAAATAGGTACCTAATGCCACGGATAGATGATCTCTTTGATCAGATGAAAGAAGCAGCGGTATTCTCAAAAATACATTTGTGATCAGGGTATCACCAATTAAGGATTAAAAAAGGCGATATTCCTAAAACTGCCTTTCGAACTCGGTTTGGGCATTACGAATTCGTTGTAGTACCTTTCGGATTGACCAATGCGCCAGCAGTATTCATGAGCCTCATGAATGGTGTATTCAAGAAGTACTTAGACTGCTTTGTACAAGTCTTTTTAGATGATATCCTCATCTATTCCAAGAAAGAAAAAGAGCATGAGGAACACTTGCAAGTGGTGTTTTCCTACCTTAGAGAGAACAAATTATAGGGGAAGTTGTCTAAGTGTTCCTTCTTCCAGGGAGAAATTCACTATTTAGGGCATATCATTTCCGGTGAAGGAATTTCTGTGGACCCAGAAAAGGTAAAGGCCATTATGGAATGGCCAGTGCCGAAAAATGCTCATGAGGTAAGAAGCTTCATGGGGCTAGCAGGTTATTATCGGAGATTTATGGAAGGGTTCTCTAAAATAGAGAAACCCATCACCACTTTGCAGCACAAGGGGGTCAGGTATGAATATACAAAAGAATGTGATAGTGCATTCATCGAGCTTAAAAGGTTACTAACTAGTGTACCAATTCTACAAGTGTTGTATATGGAAAATGACTTCATAGTCTGCACGGATGCCTCAAAGCAAGGGTTGGGGGTCATGCTAATGCAGGATGGAGGAGTGATAGCTTATGAATCAAGGAAGTTGAAGAAACACGAGGAAATTTACGCTACTCATGATTTAGAGTTGGCAACCGTAATGCTAGCTCTGAAACTTTGGAGGCACTATCTAGTGGGACAAATCTTTGAGCTCAAAACGGACCATCAAATTTTAAAACATCTCTTCACTCAAAGGGATCTGAATGCCAAGCAAAGGCGATGGAGTGAGTTCATGAGTGAGTATGATTTTGGTATTTCATATATCAAGGGAAAAGAGAATGTGGTCGCGGATGCCTTGAGTAGGAGGCCATGTGTCTTCTCCTTGGTACCCTTAAAATTCAATCTGAGGGAACGTTTGTTGATGCAACTCCATGGAGACAGTTGGCATTTATAGGTTACTTCAAACCTCCAGAGTGGGAGTCAATTAGATCCAAAGTATGAAAGATATAGTCTAGAAGAAGACGGACTATTAAGATATCGAGGAAGGATGTACATTCCCGAAAGTGGGGATATTCGAAGCATCATACTAAAGGAAGCCCATAGAGAACTTTATTGTGCGCATCTGGGTGTGAAGAAAATGTACGCAGACATGAGGAAGCTCTTCTTCTGGGTAGGAATGAAGCGCAATGTAGTCCATTTCGTCCCCAAATTCCTAGAGTGTCAACAAGTGAAAGCCGACCACCATCACCCAGCAGGTCTCCCACAACCACATGATGTTCCTATGTCCAAGTGGGAATTCATTTCCATGGATTTTGTCGTGGGGTTGTCGCTCACATCTCATAGACACAATGTCATTCTTGTAATAGTTGATAAGTTAACCAAGAGTGCTCATTTTATTCCGGTTAGAGACACTTACAATGTCACTGATGTGGCATGCGTGTTTGTAAGTGAGGTCATCCGTTTGCACAGGATACCTAAGAAGATCATTCCAGATAGGGACTCAAGATTCACTTCTAGGTTTTGGACAAGTTTGCAATCAACGTTGGGGACTCAGTTGAACTTAAGTACAGCTTATCATCCTGAAACAGATGGGCAAACTGAGAGAGTAAATCAGGTTATGGAAGACATGATTAGGATGTATGTTATGGATAATCAAACCCATTGTGAAAAGTTCCTACCTTTGGTGGAGTTCGGCTACAATAACAGTTTTCATAGCTCCATCGGAATGCCACCCTACAAAGCTCTGTATGGAAGGTCATGAAGAACACCATTGAGTTGGGAAATATTAGAAGACCAAGTAACAGTTGGGCCAGGATTGATTCAAGAGATGGAGGAACATGTGATTCAGATTAGGCAGAGACTAAAGGAAGCACAGGATAGACAGAGAAGTTATGCGGATGCACACAGGACTGATCAAAGTTATAAAGTGGGAGATGGGGTTTTCATTTGTATCATGCCTAATAAGAGTACCATTTGGTTCGGGAAGGGGACAAAGTTGTCACCTCGATTTATAGGACCATTCAAAATCCAAGAGAAAATTGGACTCGTTGCCTATCGTCTTGTACTGCCACCCCACTTGCATAAAATGCATAATTTTTTTCATGTATCTGTTCTATGTCATTATGTTGTTGATGAATCACATAAACTAAATTGGAAGGAATTGCAAGTATCGAACGCAGGAACCCTCATAGTAGAACCGTTACACATATTGGACCGTAGAGTCCGACAGCTCAGGAACCGTCTGGTAGACCAAGTTAAGGTCCAGTGGGACAAGTATAGTCCAGGATCTGCTACTTGGGAGGATGTCGAGACGTTACGACGAGATTATCCCTCACTTTTTTTACCACCTCGAGAATATGTTCTTGAAGGTTGGGTGTATGTAACACCACTTTTTGACTTAGACAAATAGGATTACCTGAGGCCTAATCACCTTTATTCACAGTGAAACTATTAATGATACACTTGAACTTTTAAGACGTATGAACCTTTATGAAGTTTAAATGTATTTGAATAATGATGGATATGATGTGATATATTGTGAGAATGTAAATTTTATGAATGTTTAAATGTTATTGATGATGATGGATATGATGCGATCTACTATGTGAATGTAAATTTTATGAATGTTTAAATGTTATTGATGATGATGGATATGATGCAATCTACTATGTGAATGTAAATTCTATGAATGTTTAAATGTTATTGATGATGATGGATATGATGTGATATATTGTGTGAATGTGAATCCTATGAAGGTTTTAATGTTATTTGAATGATGTTGGATATGATGCAATCTATTATGTAAATCATAATTCTATGAATGGGTGACATTAATTGAATTATGGGATATTATGAGATCTATTTCTAACTTGAAAAATTTGATGTTAAAGTTGTCGGTACATGGATATTGAATTGATATTATGGTCAGATGCATTTACATTATGATAATGCATAGACATGTATGAGTTTGTGTTATAGACTAATTTGCAGGTCAATGGGCTATGAAAAAACCAAGGGATAATGATAACGGAAGTGGATTTCATGACCATTGGCCGAGAAACAATATGGTATGAATCTTTGTATGTGAAATTATATTGGTTTGGATACATTGCTATGATATGTGGACCAGTGCAGGATTTCAGGTGGTGAGACTGCCCAAAACCGAAAAAACGATGACAAAACTCCCAGCAACAAGGTGCCTCTGTATATTCCATTGTAGGGTGTGGACCCTAGTCCAGTTAGGAGTGGTGGAGGCATTTCCCACCGTGTATCCTCTGAAACCTGGAGTCATAGGAGGACGGTGTTAGCTCACACTCCCCTAGACATGTGATGATGATTGTCAATTGCTTGTTGGGGAATCTTGGTCAAGATAGTGACACTTTCGCTTATGGGTTCTATTTGGAGTTAGGTCAATATAGTTGATGCTCCAAGATAGTCCAACAAAGGAAGGATAGGAATGGAAGATGGAAGAAATTTAGGTAGGAAGGATGAGTAGAAATAGTTGAGAGTGTATGGAGATTTGCCTTATGGTGGAATTTATTGTTTTTCCTTCTGAAAATAAAATGTGTATATATGAATATTCATAATTATGTAACCAAACCACAATTGTCTAAATAAAATTGTTGAACTAGATTATTGCAATTAAGGGAATTTACAAACATTTCATTGGTTTATTATCTTTTATAAAATGAATAGTCTTGTTGATTGGATTGGATGCATACATAAATTACTATAAGGGTGATAGTTATTGTTATCAGTACATGCACGAGACTTATATGTACTAGCTACACATGCATTTCTTGTACATGTACACTAGTATCTATGAGTTTTCTTGGCTTACTTACTAATAATGTCGGTTATTTGATATGAATGTGTGAACCATGTGTCTTTTCCCTTGTATCATAAAATACTTTAACTTTGGGACAAAGTTTTCTGAAGGGTGGGTGTATGTAACAACCCTAAGTATTTAATCGATTGTCATAGTTTAATTAATTGTTTAATGTATATTAGTTTAAATAATCAATTAATTAATTGTCCTGGTTAAATATTTGTTGAATGTGAATTGGTTTAATTAACTAATTAATTAAATTAATGATTAAATATCAGTTTAATAAAATCTAGTTTAATAAATTATTAATTATTATTTTGTATCGAATGATGGAACCATTAAGGAGAAGGGGATAAGGTGGTTGGCATTGAATGGAGGGATAAGGTAGGTGGGTCTTAATGAAAGGGAGAAGGCGGTGAATAAGAGGGGGGGAAGGAGAATAAGAGGAGGGAAAAACACTCGAAGAGGGACTTTTGGGATTTTGGGGGAGAGCATCATTTTGAGAGGAGAGGACTATCTTGTTGGTTTGGGGATGGAGTAGCTTGTTGGCTAGTTTTTTCTTGAGGAACTGGTTGGAGTTAGGTGGACTGAGACAGGGGGCACCTGTTGCTAGGATTTTTGGGCTCAAGGGCCAGGAATCCTTACGAAATCCTGGAGCTAGGGAGCCGGAGAGGCTATGTTCCTAGTTGGTTGGGAGGTTAGTCGATTTTGGGAAAAGCATCAGGCAAAGTTGGACAACAGTAGTAGCATCAGTTAGAGGTATGTATTTTCATTATTATGTTGTGTTATGTGGTTTATTATCATGCTGCTAAATATGTTGAATATGTGGTTTATTATGATGTTGCTCATAAATTTTAATTATGTTGAATAATGAATGGTTTAAAAAGTTAGGATAGCATTTCTCTATTTTAACTTATGTTTTATAAGGCTCTGTTGGAAGAGACCTTACACTAATGTTTTCAATGCTTTTTATCCTTTTCATAAAAATGAAATGCTTGATATGAGACAAGTATTTTAGTGGGAAGGTGGATAGAAAAGGGCCTTTGACAGTTTGAGAGAAAATATCAACCCTGAACCAATGCTAGCTCTACCTGATCTTCAACAACCCTTCAAGGTTGATACCAGTACCAATGTAGATGCCATGAGAACAGACATGCTTTTTACACCTCCTAGTTTTTCATTTATTGTCTTGAAAAATGGTTATTTATCTCATGATAGTTATGTTGAACAATATGTTGATGATGAAGATTTAAAAGATGTATATGAGAGGCTAACCCGTGGTTCCTGGGTGGAGAACTATCATTTGCAGGACAAACTACTCTACCATTTGGGAAGACTTTGTACTCCTACCATTTAAAAAGTGCATGTAATTGGAGAAGCTTGCACTAATTTTCTTGTATTTGGGAATCTTGGGGTAGAGAGTATTGTAGTACACTTGAAGAGGTTATGTGTTGGACCTTGACCAATTTTTAAGGATCTTTGGTCATGTTTGACCTACTTTTGGGACTTCGATAGGCTGTCGAAGACGGAGCGTAAGTCGAAGCAGAGATCGCGTGATCTCGACCCCTTTTTAGGGTTGTTTGGGTTTTGGGATATGTAACGAGTATGGGAATGTCGGCCCATGGGTTTACCCATGTTTAGGCCATTTTTGTAATGTATAAATAGAATTCTAGGTGAGGTAAGAAAGGAGAGGGTCTTTTGGTACCTTGCTAAGTGCTAAGTGCAAGTGTGGATTGTAGATGCTTCGTGCATACTGTGTGAGACTTGTAGAGCTAAGTGCAAGTGATTGTAAGAGACTGTGAAAAGGCTTTGTGTTGTAACTCAAGGAAGGAGGATCTAGCGAAGTGCGCGCAGATCTCTTGTCCTCTGCTGAGTGAGATCTCATGGCTCTATGCATGTAGAAGATTGATAGAAGGCAATAAAAGAGACGAAGAGTTGGTGGGCATAGCCCCAGGATGGGGGTGAACCACGTATATCATGTGTTGCTATGCTTTGTGTGATGTGTTGATGTGTTTATGTGTTTTCTTGCTTATTTATTTGATATAGATGAATGTTGGATAGATCTGTTGATGCTTTTTTCTTAATAATGTGAATGAATGATAGATCTAATCTATGTTGATGTGCTTAGTGCTTGAATATATCAAATCTATGTGAATATTGCGTTGCTCCGTTAGTAGGGTTTATATGCATTGATCTGTTGTTAGGGTTTATCTGCACTGTAAATTAAGGTTAAATACTAATTATCTATAACTGCTAAGTTCTCTGTTAAGGTGTTACAATCATAGATCTATGTCCCAGCTAAGGTTGCAAACATTGGAGTCCTGCAACCAACCCTGCCTCTACCTCGGGTGAGACTTCATCTGCTTCATAGGTGTTTCTTAAAGGGCTGGTAGTTAGGGTTTTGTTGGTGCGCTCTTGAGCATTGAACCCTGGGTCTACCGCTATGCCAACAAATGGTTCCGTTGTCAGGACCTGAAACTATGATTGTTGGGAACTAAAGAAAAGAAAACTCTATGCGTAGATCCATTGCCCTAGTGCGTAGTATTCTAATTGACTTGTGAAGCTTTGTGCTAAGAATAAAAGTTAGATCTGAAGAAAAGAGGTAAGATTTGAAGGCTTTGTTCTTTGTTAAAGGTAAGAACAGTGAAAAGTTTTGATTGAAAAAGGTAAGATAAGTGGAAATTTTTGTTTCAAAAGTATGAATCTAGGTATGTTTGATAAATTTTGTCCTAGCTTGAAAAATAGGGCATAGCTAGATGAAATATGGTTTGATATGAGTAGATCTGATAGAAATAATGAAATATATGTTATCCATATGCATAGAAAGAATGTTTGGACTAACAAATGGATATGGGACCCTAGAAAGAATTTTTAGCAGGTTAGCTACTATGACCCTAGTGCGCAGTACAGGAAAGGTTGGGGATCATTTCAAAGAAATAAAGGAGTAAACCTTTGTTATAGTTGTAGAAGACCGGGACATCTTGCTAAGGAATGCCCTGGTAAAAGACCTAGTTGTATTTTTTGTCGAGCTATAGACCATGAAGTTTTGGATTTCCCTAGAACGATTGCTAAGATTGAAAGAATGAATATGAGACAAGAAAACCTTGAGGAAGATCAAGAAAATAGACCATGGCAGAACCCTAGAAAGAATCAGAGAATGTATTGCTACAAATGAAAGAAACCCTGAATGATCACAAAAATATTAACTTATCAGAGATCTTCAAAGAAAAAGAATGCATAGAAACAAGAATAGGAGACTTTGACATTGACTATGTTCTGGATGAGGAAACACAAGTGAATATTATGATAGAAAGAACTTGGGAAATTTTGGGAAAGCCTGTTATGATTCCTTCATTAGGAGGAATAGGATTATTTAGAGGAAAATTGATAACCCTCTGTGGAAGACTCACCCAAATATCTATGAGTGCTCATGGAACTACGACAGAGGAAGATTTTGAGGTTGTTAAATATATTGAGAACCACACCCCATTTGTTATGTTATTAGGAAAACCATGGATTGAGAGAAACCAGACCAGAAGAAAGGAAGAGGAGGCCCTAGAAAATAAGAAGCGAGAACTTAGAGACTTCATGATGAAGAGGATAACGCCCTTGATTGAAGAACAGGAGAACAGATCAAAGTTGTTCAGAACCAGAAACTTGGAAGTCGAAGTTGAAATAACACAAGAAGACTCACAGAAGAACAGAGAACCTACCCCAGAAAGAGAAGAATTATTTCTCTTGAACCCTACGAAAGACCATCAACAACGTGAAGTTACTATGCCAAAAGGAGATAAAAATCAGAATGAAAAGAGGAATACCGAGATAAAGATTACAAGGAAGAAGGATAGAAAGCTCAGTAAGAAGAGAGAAAAGTTGCAGAATGTTACAAAGGAGACTTCGCGGAAGGAAGATTTGCAAAACTAGAACTTTGTTGGGATATCAGAACAACGCAACATGGCACTTCACCATGGAAAAGCAATATAGTTGTTGAAATCATTATGACCGTTATACCAATGCCCCAAACGGTTAGAACAACAATTATGGCTAGAAAGCTCGCAACAGACCAGTGGGACCACGCCACAATGGACAGAACCGCATTGATGAAGGCCTCTCATCCATTGGAGAGATCTTTTAATACACAGTTGTCTACTTATTGTGTTGATTGTTACACCGAGAACACTTTTGTGAATTGTATCCTAGTCAACTCATTGCTACCACATTGTGATTATTGATATCGACACATGTTTTATTGATTTGAGAACTCATTCATCCACCTGAGTTATCCGATCTAAGCATGCATGTTGGATGAGCTCAATGCCGCAGAGAAAGTCATCAAAGAATTTCTAATCTACCTTATGGCTGAGAAGGTGATGTGCATTGGAGTTCAAGCTTCATCAATGAGAGGAGTGCAAGCCTCCTCGTTGATTGCTCGCGTATCCGTACCATCCCAAACTACAACAGAGAAAAGATCCAAGCATCAAGATGACTTGGTGAATGCGAAGTTAATCTCGACTATCTTGCCCAACTACATACCGCCTCTAGCTGGCATGGTGAGTCGTGACAGTGTCCTGAGAGACTTTGATTACACCATGGTAACTACGTACCTCCCGAAAGGGATACGTGCAGTAAGAATGCAGCACGATAAGATCGCGACGTTGAAGTTTAGAAATTTCAACCTAGGGGACTGCAAGAAATACAACATGTTGGCTCCTTACAAGTATTTGACCAGGATGAAGGGGAAGAACTCGAAAATAATCCCCCAGCCATGGACTATGAACCTCACGCAGTCCACCCTCTTGAATGTGATGAAGATTATGCACTTTCGAAGTCACTAGGAGGTTAACGCGTGTGTTAAGCTCCTGCTATCATGTTACCATGGTCGATATCTATGGCTAGATAGACCTATCACTATCAATTCAATGTTGATCCATAGGATCAGTGGATTGATCATATAGGGACCCAACCCATAGGACTTCTACCCAGGGAAGGCTACAGATCATGCATTGGCACAGAGGATCAAAGACACATATGGCGATGTAGAAAAGGGGACACAAGGATACAAGGTATCTTCCATCCAGAATGGCATAGTGTGCCTGGCCTGCCAGCTGATCGCAAGAAATATTGTAAGAAAGAATAGACCTACACAGGTCAAAAGATTCATTGTTGACCTCACCAGGAAATGTGTATAAGGACTCTAGATGAACTGGGTTAAGTACGTAGTCAACCAGCTGGAACTGGATTGCCTCGAAGCTCAGGATCAGGGCTATGAGTTCCACTTTAGCTGGCTCCTGATCCTCATAGCATTTACTGCTTAGGAGATGTCGGAAGGTGTGACCTTCCAAGACATCAAGACATTCGAGCCGCTCGCTTTGAAGTTCTCCACTCTCTGGTACTCGAGAGATATGGGAAAACAGTGGCAGTTGAATGCAATATTCCACATGTACTATCTCCAGTTGAAGAGGGTCATCGAAGTTGTCCCTAGCATGATGTCGGACACCCTGCACTGGTTCAGACCTCTCATGAAGTTTTGTGTAGATCGACACTTCATTTATATCACTACATGCACAAATGAGCATAAAGAAGAGCTTCAGTCATACTATAAGCTCAAAGAGGAGAACTGTCACACACCCACTACGACAACTAAGATTTTTTTTTTTTCTTTTGTCTTTTCTTCGAGGGACAGAATCCCCGAATTTATATGGAGCCTAGAACAGACCATCCCATCCCTTATCCTCCTCCATGTGATCGTTGGCTATGACCACAGGCCTTACCAAAAGGTGCTTCCATCTTTCACGATTCGGGGAATCGCGATGCAAGCGTTCCCCTATTTTCTATCTTTCGAAATGTCGAAACCTGAAAGGGTCTAACAGATCCTTAGCTTCTCCCTTGGGTCGCTTTTCATATGATCGATCCTATGACCTGGTG
>SNQJ01S0106943.1:23279-38011 GCA_010110895.2 Picea sitchensis | reverse complement strand
ATAAGAAAAAACATTATGTGGTTTTCTCCCGATTTGGGTTTCCACGTAAAACACTGGTGTACTGTGTATGTGTGTGATTGTTTATTTATTACTACTCATTATTGGATAATAATTCTACATTGATATAACATTTTAAGAAAAAGGATTATAATTACACTATTATTGATTCACCCCCCCTCTCAGTAGTCCAACATGCTCCTCTAAAATTTTCCACCAACAAGGTCCTGGAAAACAAAAGGGTATGACCTTCAAAGATATCAAGTCAAATATATCATGACAAGTGTAAAATACGTCTAATAAGAAAGGCACCTAAACATATGCATCAAAACTACCTCATCAAATTAAACAAATGCTTAAAACCTTATACAATTGACCAATTTTATGTATGGGAGGGGTGTCATAGGAGTCATATTGGGTAGACCAAATCCCTCAAGTAGGGTATGCTCCAAAGGATGGAATTTCAAGTTTATGTAGTGGATGATGAGGTGGAAGGGGTTCAGACTTCATAAGTCGTTGAGTTTCATGACATACAAGGGCTCGTATTATCTCATTCATGGGTGCCTTTGTAGAGGGTGTGTGACACCTTCATTTGCAATGCACTTTTTCCAAGCCCATCCTCTTTCCATTCTTCATTGAAGGCCATTGTCCCGGCATGGTGTCCAAAAATGTCAATGTCACTCACAAATACCTTGCAGAAATGAGAAGGTTGGCTCGTGATGAGACCCCCTTTCTCTCAGTTGTGTAAACGAGAGCCACTACCCTTACTTAGTGACCAAATTATGGTAATTTCATACTTCTATATACCCATGATCATGATAGGTCGTCTCATGATGAATCTCATAAGAATTTCATTGATTTATACGGGGGATCCTTGGGTGAAGCATATGGAAGTTCAATATATAGGATTTTATTGTTTTAGCCAATAATAATCCCTCTGGGCCTTCATCCCCTTCTTCCCATAAAATGAGGTACATGCCCTTCTTGGGTCACTAAAGTCAAAAGACCTAGAAGAAGATAATATGATGGGAAAGTAATGAGTGGAAAGTGGTAAGTATGGTCAGGAATGGTATGATAACCCCTCAAGGGATTCCTAGTCACAAACCTTTCCCAAAGGTTGGCCACCCACTAGGAAATCTATGACACTCACCAAGGTGAAACAAGATCAAGGGTATAATGTCCAAGTAAGCACTCTATAATCAAAAGTAGCTCAAATACAACATGCTTAAATACCTTAAATATTGGGTTGATTACCTGCCACAATACCTGAATTGTACCACATGGAGAAAGACCCTTCTACATTCTAGAAGTTGGCTGGTGTGGTAGATGCGATGACAACGGATCAAATGTGGTGACAGAGCGGGCTTATGTATGTGAAAGTGGACACCGTTGGTCATGTAGTCTCTCAACACTCCATATTTGCAACCTAAGGGCCTCAAGACGTGATCTCCTTAGTTATCCCACAAAATGGGGATAACACACAGTCAATGGTAGGAATGTTGGGTGATCAGATTTTCCTCACCTTTCTCTTGTTTTTATGGGTTGGCAAGTAACAAATTATGATAGATGAGAAGAATTTGCTTCATTTTTTTCATATGCTAAGACATATGTTCTTACACATGAAATCAAGTTAAGCTCATTAAAAGTGAAGTTTTCTCAATGGGTAGAGTCAAAGTGTTCCATACTCCCACCAAGGTTCAAATTATCRCGAAACATATTCTCTCCTTGTGGGAAATCGTTCGCATGGAAGGAGGTTGTCTTACCTACATAAGAAGGTTGTTCCATGTAATGTATCCAACCACTAGGATGGGCCATGCTACCTCAAAATTCTCTCCAAGAATTCTATGAAACTAATTTGTAACATACTCGGTACAAGAAATACCAAAACGATTTTCTTGGGTACTGATATGAAACATACTCATTTCCCGAGTACTTCCAAATTCACCTTCATTTTCTGATTACAAATTTATCTTCCATTCTTTAAAATAAAGAAACATGGATTCAACACATGCAATTAACAAGAAAATGCTAAACCATCCAAGAAAGAAAGAGTGAGAAGAGCACACTAAGACTAAGAGCACACAAATTAACAAGAATGTTGAACCAAAATGAAAGAGTGAGAAGAATGTAAGAGTTAATCGAGAAGAACCCCCAAAACAACCCACAAGGGATGTTTATATACTTACATGAAATCAAGAACCACATGGCCTCCCCCCCAAGAATATCATGTAACCACTTTTCTCAATTAAAGCCAATATGGCCAAATAAAATATAATAAAAATACTTAGCCCCTTAAGCCCCCTCCCTCATGGAATCATATCCCCCTATCTATTTTCCTTATCTGTCTTGTAGCAAACAATGTATTTTTATTAATGTATATAGAAATATTACATTTCCTAGGCACTCTGGCCCCTTTTCAACTTTACCAGCTCACCAGCCTAATGTCACATTTACATAATACATTCTAGTTCATAGGGATTAAAACAAGGGTGTTATATCCCCCTACCTTTTTTTCGGCACTATCCTTGGTGTACAACACCGTACTAATTTTCTTACAATTCTAGGCACTCTGGCCTTTAATTTGCACAGGAAATCCAGCCAATTGCTTATATACATAGGCACTCTGGCCTAGAATAAAACATGCATACATAGGCATTATGACCCAAAACATGTATAATGCTCTTCATAATTTATATTTCTGGATGTAGTTCCAAACGAAAAGCTCTCATTTCCTATCAACCTGCACAACCCAAAGAAATGAACTTATTTATCTTCCATGAAGTCCCTCAGGTTGTTCCAATTTTATCCAAGGCTCCAGTGCACTCAACCAAGAAGTTTTGAGAGTTGTGGCTCCAAGAACTTCAGTTGTAACAAGTCCATTGGACTTTCTTCGTCCTATGCCTTCATCATTGAGCTCGATTTCCTTCTAGTGATCTTTTTCCTGAGATTTCAACTTCCATAACTAACATCTCATCTATATTATACACTTACAATCATCATGAGATATCATTATAACAATTTTCAATCACAAATGCCAAATCTGTTTTATACAGGGAAAACAAAATTTTCTAAGCATGATTTTCCTGCTTATAATTATTTTGGCTCTTGCAGATGCATGCATAAACCTTTATTATGGATTAAAAAAATGTCATACCAAATACCATTATTCTTGCAATTTTCTCAACCTTCAATAAACCAAACCAATTTTCAACATATCGTAACAAATTTTAATTTCTCAAATCTATTTATATACAGGAAATCAAATTCCCCAGGAATGAAGATTTTTCTCATAATGCTTGGCTCTTGTAGGAACAAGAATTGGTCATATGTATGGGATTACATCCTTTCCACATCCAATACCATTCTACTTACAATTTCCTCAACCTTTCATTCATCCACACAAATGGTTAGCATAACATAACAATTTGTAACTATTAATTTCTCAAATCTATTTTATACAGGAAAATAAAATTTCCAGGCATGGATTTTTCCCTCATAATGTTTGGCTTTGCAACTATAGATATTAGTATTCCATATGGATTACATCCCTTCCATATCCAAGACCAGTCTGCCTACAATTTCCTCAATTTACGCTCATCCAAACAAACTGTAAGCATATCCTAAGAAATATACATTTTCATGGAAACAATTAGAAGGTTTCATAAAGTGATCTTAAAATTGATTACAACACCAATTCAATCACTTCCATCAATCCAACTAGTAAATAGAATGAAACCATCATCCTCTACACTTGTATTATCAACCAATCTTTTCTTTCTTCTATCCATCAATATTTTTATTACTCGGTTCCCTCAACAAAGCTTTTATGTAGTTCACCATTATGTAACTACTCTAACCTGCAACTTTCTTGTTGCATTATATAACAACTCCATAAGTGTTCTCAAATTCATGAGTTAGTGATACGCACATCATTTCACCTGTTAGCATAATCATTTCTATGTCATATATACATGCATTCACCAAAATGCATTCAATAATTCCTTTAATACCACTTGTAACATTTTCAACAACTCCAAAAAGTGATCTCAAAATTGTAACAACAACAATTCAATCATCTTCATATAGTATTCATATTAACTATGATGCAACTATCCATCATTACATGTTTTCATTACCACATTCTTTTCAGAATGTAACAAATAATTACCAATAAAATAACAAAATTAAGGTGTCAATACCCATGGCCACATCTACACAATGCATCCTCGCATTGACTACATAATACCACATAAGTATGTCACACACTACACAATGGTGAGTTGGAAGGTCTAGCCAACGCCTCAACACATCATACAAACTCTTCCCAATACTGCCCAAATATTTGGATACCCTCATCTTCAACCCATACACAACACAAGGAAACTTAATTCCTAAGTGAGCGTCATTGTTAGCAAAGAGGTTGCAATCCAAACATCAACTATACAGGGGAATCTATTGAGCACTCACATAGCGCTATAGCCTTTCCATATCCAACCATATCATGGTCTCACACATGACTAGCCCTATGGATATTTATTTTTGTAGCAAGAGTATGTCTCCTGACTTGACCTAGTTATGAAACCATAACCAATCATAACAAAATATGCAACTAACATTGTATTTAAATGCATTCTAACATTGTATCTAAATGCATTCTAACATAAACAACATTTACATGATCTAGGCCTTCGACCATTACATATCAATTTAAATCTTGGAAATTTAAATAAGGGAATTCTTACCTTGATTCACTTCAGTATTTATGCATCAGGAGAAACTAAATGCATACACACATGGCTATTATCAACCTACTTGTTGCTACATGATCAACTGGTATTCATAGAAGATCACATGATTGCTCCTCCTTCCTTTTGATCACCATTCCTACAACCCCCATGGGTATTCACATGGATGAAATTCATATGTAGAAGCAACATCGACCTCTTTAATCATGCTATATCACGTTTATTGAATACGTAATCTAGGATTAGTCATACTCAATTTCCATAACATCATGATTGCATAATAACAAAGTATTCTAAGTCCACAAGCATGCCATATGCATATCCAAGAATGTACATATGCACAAATGCACATTCATATGAGCCAAACATTCATTGTTAGCATGCATACTAATGCATCTAATTCATTGTATGCATCATGCACTCTAGTGCATTTATGTTTCAATTCACTTTTTATTTATTTTGTAGTTGGTTTTCCTTGAATTTATTCATATCCTTGTTGCCCTGTGTGCTCCCATTCTTCTCATCTGCAATATTGTTTCTTGGTTTTAACGCTTTCCAACAAAGTTCCACTTGGCCATTATGCACTCCAACCAGTGTGTTCTATTTACATTAGCCTCTCTTAGGAAGTTATATCCAAAATTTACCTTTATGAAAAATTCCAAAACCTTGGAATGAGGTAGCTCAGAACATTTCATCACTCTACTACCACAACATTCTTGAATCAAATACTATTAATCCTAGTTTTCCATTATATTACTTCATTTAACAATTCACTATGAAACCATACCTTTCACACTTAATACCATTCCCAATGGAAGTCTGTTTTCATATAGTGGCACTTTTCAAGTGAAAGAACCTTCATTATTCTATCCCTAATTTATTTGCATTGGTATACTTCTTCCATTGTGAACTATTATATCAGAAGTGGATTTATTTCTCTGAGTAATTTTAGACAAGTAGTTAATTCATATCTAACAAATCTTTCCCAGACACTCCTATGCTTGACACATAGAGATGATTCACGCATCACCTCTTAAGTTGCTTGTTCTCTTTCACATCAGGCTTGAAATTATCTACACATATCTACCTTCAAGGATGCAGAGTATTAATTTTCCTTTATATGCCCATTAATGACATTATTCACCTATTTACTTCATGTCCTATGTGAGGATTCTTGTTTCTTTTCCTTCACTTCATTCACAATTTGTAGTAGCTGAATAATAATCCTTTTGTTCCTTTCTTCTTGATTTATTTATTCACTTTTAATTACTCGTATTATAGCTCTTTATTGCATCGTCCAACTTTCACAATATATATCATGCTTCCATGAATCTGATATCCAATCCTAGACTTGAATTTATCCAATTATACCTTTAATTCTACCAATTATACCTTTATCCAATTATAAGCGGGCTGGATGTATAAAAAAGCACGTACAGTTGGGAAAATCCATGAAAACTTGAGGAGATGAATATGTTATGTCTCTAGAGTCTGAAAGCAAGCTCCTAGGAAGGTCTACAGTGATCAAGTACAACAAATCTATCTACAGGTTCAGAAGGTATGTCTTATTTCTATGTGTAGTTGGATATTGTTTTCTACATGAGATATGGTTATGGGGGCTTGATGATTTTCCCTAAAGTGGTTGTTGGTTGTATGACACTTATTGTATAAGCCAAATCTATATAAATACAATGTTGGTATATTTGATATTTATCATTGGTAAATCTTGTTAGTGTTGAGGCACATCTTGTATTTCTTGGCATATGGTTAAGGGTTTTTGTGGTACATGGTTGAGGGATTGTAGTTGTGAAGTGGTTGTGAAGTTTTTGGTGTAGTGTGAGGTTATATATCAGTGAGTGTTTGATGTCTAGTCCATGTGAGAATTATTAAACTTGCTCATGATTGTACACATATGTATGGAACATGACTAGAGATACATAGATGCACTTGGTTAGGGGGTGTATAAGATGATGTATGCACAGGGAACAAATACAAATAAGACACAGTGACAGGTTGCAGGTTTATTTGACAGAGGCAACAAAGTGTCTAAGTTTCATAAAAAGTGAAAACCCTAGATTTTTGAAGGTGTACGTAGGATGTAGTATAGACAAGCTGCGTACATATGTAGTTTGTAGTATAGGTAGGGTGTTTACATACATGAGTTGCAACATATACAGGTTGCGTACCTATTGGTATTTGTTGGTACATGATGAATTCTGGTAGAGGATTGATTACAGGATATTGGTACAGGTTGGTGGCACATATTTAAATAGGCTTATAGTGGTATATTTCACAGTGACAGTGTGGTAGTGGTTTCATCATTTCACTTATATTTCAGAGTAGTAGGATGGGGAAATGATAGGTGGTTGTAGCCACCTTCCGGTTGTATCCAAAGAACATAGGGGATTGCAACATCCTTCTAGTTGTAGCCAAAGAATTGGGGAGTGTGAGCTTCCCTTAGGTTGTAGCATAAAAATATAGGGGGTTTGATCCTCCTTCCAATTGCAGCTGGAGAACAAATGAATTTGGTGTTTACAATGAATGTGATTCTTAAATACATAAAATAAAAATCATTCTATGGTTTTCTCTTGCAATGAGTTTCCACGTAAAAGTATTGGTGTATTGTGTATGTATATGATTGCTCATTGTTCATGGTTTATTTACTCTGCACTTGTTGAATGATAATGGTATATTGATCATAAAGATAAACAACACTTATATATTGTGGTTAAAAAGGACTACAAATATCTATTACTGATTCAACCCCCTCTTAGTAATCCAACAGCCAAATTGTCGAACACATCCATGAGAAAAAAAAAATTATGCGGCACATGGATACCTTGAACTTGTTCACCGGAGAAGACTACAACTACCGTTGGTCCATGTCATACTGGTACTCTTCAAATTTTTTGGATAAATAAAACAATAAAGTCTGTACATCAGGGATATATCTTTTCGGTTGCACCCCAGAGGTTTTTGAATGCAAATATATTGTCACCTGGTGCATCGATAAACTTGTCCATAACAGAAGAACCATCCCATTGCAAAGTGAATCCCATGTTTCATTGGCACCTTTAGTGTTCAAGAAGATGTTTAGATTGTTGGATTCGAACCTAGTCTATAAAGGGGAAGAAGCCAAGAATTTTCTGAATGGAAAAAATGATGGAATAAAACTTTTACAAGAATATCTACAAGATCTTTCCTCGATGCTGAAAGACCTATCCAGGATTCAGGTGAGTTCTTGAAAAAATACATATAAATAAATTTCTTGGTTATTCACTCGAATTACTGGTCAAGATTCTACAACAACTATTCCCTGATTGGCATTGTATATATTTCATTTAACTGTTCATGAAAACACAATCTTCGACTGGGTGAGGATTATCTAAAATGATATTACTACACAACTAATAAATTTCATATGGCATCTTATTTGGTGTTTTCCATCACATACTGTCAAGTTTTTAAGTGATTAAGCATTTCTAAAAGGGTAAACTCAAAGGTCAGCCATGTAACCATATGGTATCAAGCTCTATGGAGGCAAAAGGTTGGCCACCATTTCTATGCAGTATATAATAATTTCATGTTTGAGTTTAAAAAGTTATTATTTGAAGAAGATACTTCCCGACTCTCATTGGAAGCCTCAATATTTCTTAATGGAAAAGGAGTTCTTGAAAAAATGGATGATTACAATATCATCAGGGATTTTTGTTCTCACGAAAAACTGATTTTCATTCCATATTATGTGTCTGATAAATTGTTTGTTATAGAAGTGGCAAGATAGTACAGATTATGGTTTCATACCTTTTACAATAAAATAAAAAAACAGTTCATATCTCTACCCTGGAAGGTTGGCGAAATTATCATAAGAGGAATTGATAATATTGACGAATATTCTTCCTATTTCGACCATTTCAACATGAGGTATGAAGAAGAGATCAAGGGGTTTGACCTTGATCACCTGTTTTACAATCATATATTTATAGTCCGACTCAGCCCCTTACTCATCAACACTCTTATATATGGAGAAGAAGAGGGTGATATTCATGACCCTAATGTTCAAGAAGATGACAGAAATCCTAGTGATATAGAGACTATCATAAGCACTACATAACCCCATAAGGAGAGAGGCAAGCCCTCCAATGAAAAGAGTTCTCAATCACCCATTTCCTCTCAAATAAGTGTTCTACCCAAGGTAAACCCTTGACCCAAAACAACCCAACAAATAAAAATCCAGAGCAGTAATTCAGAGGGTGATGAATAGAAAAACCCTTATCGGGGGAATTTAGAAAATCCCCACAAATTAAAGGTCAAAAGGAAAAGAACTAATTCTCAGAAAGGGGGAGGATAAATACATGCACCTGAACCTGATATGTTCCTGGATTAAATGGACCTATGTGTGGATATCAATAATATCACCTTACTAGATGAAGAAGATCTTGCTGCAAAAAATGTACCAAATATTTCTACACTTTCCATCCAATATGAGATTTTTTCTGATGAAGAAACTTTTACTATTTAGAATTCATTGTTTGATAAAGATTCTAAGAAAATGATTTCTAAGAGAAAATAAAATAGTAAGAGAGGAAAAACTTTGTCTATGATTGATACTCAGAACATGTTACCATCAAAGTTGTCTTCCATTCACAAGGTCACAGGGGATTCATTGGACTTTTCAATCGCTAATATGAAGGAGGAAAATTCTTGACTAAAAGAAAGAACCAAGGAATTAGAAGAAACTCTTATTCCTCCACCCATTATTTCCATCCCATTAGCCATGATTCATCCTAATAATATTTTTCAAGAAACCCCAGGATCAAGTTCAAGAGTCAATGGAATTTCAAATTTGATTATTTCCACTCGATACATTTTCGAGGAAAATATTAAGAAAAGAATGTCATTGATTTTAGAGTTATGGGATATGGAAAAAATATTTTCCTCTCTCAGCCTATGAGTGTAGAACACTAAGTAATATTTGGGTGCTGATATGAAAAATCATGAAGGTTTTATGTTGATGGGGTAGCAATGTTTGTAGCAAAGGTCTTAGAAACGACGAACCAAATGAGAAAACAAGAAGATCTACCCTCACAGAATCATATTAAACAATTGAATTCATGTTGTATTGAAAGAATGAATTTTTTAAAGGGATTGTTAATGCAATTAGATTATGTGTCACGAAAGAGAATGAAAGCATATTCAAATATTAATGACTAGGATATTGCTAGCACCACCATTGAAGTATAAAACCCTAAATTCATCTCAAATTCAAAGCTTATGAATCAACAACAATTTGACGAATGAATTGAAGGACTGAAGAAAGAATCAAATGAAAAGTTAGACACTATGGTTGAGTTTACACATGTTGATATCAACGATTGGCTTGTCGAGTATACCAATGAAAGTGAAGAGAATGAAAATACTTTGCAACATATGTCTATTGACTATAGAGAATTCAAGCATGAATGTTTTAATATTAAAGTGAAACAAGAAGTGACTCTTTCCCTATTAAGGGAATATATTAAAAAATGGTTAAACAACTCTATTGCCAATATTTCTGAAATATCAGCAGAAGTAGTTACAACTGACCCTTTAACTTCCACAACCAAGACTACAAAATACGCAAAAACGAGAAAGCAAAGGAGAGAGATTCCATCATATAAGTCTATGTTGATAACATATATCTTCCCTTATCAGTTTTTCATCAAGTTATTCTTCTTCTCTAACTAGAAAAGTATAACCAAATACTGATAAACCTCCTCTTTGTCTTCTTTCCAGATTATGTTGTTTGAGATCCACCCGTGATCCTCTTTCTACTTCATACTTTTTGGTACATGTTTGCTTTATGGTCCGTGAGAGCCCCAATCCCAGTCCATTGGACAAACGCTAAATTGCATGCATTGTAATAAACAATATTATTTTTTAGAAATCCCATAGAACTAATTCAGGATCAATTTTGACTATATTTATAACTCTGAGTTTTGAGTATAAAGTATTTGAAATTGGTCTATCATAATATTATTTTAAACTCCATATGTATTACCCTTTAAAAAAAATCTCATGTGAAAGGACCATCTTCTTTTATTTTGAATATGATCATAATCTTTATTTTTGTTATGATGGATGTGAGGAAATTTTTATTTTCTGCAACATGTGATGTTTGAGATTCCTGGTCCACTTCTCAAGAATTCTCTTTTATAAATATTATTTTACTTTTCAACTTTTTTATTTTTCTTGAGCATTAAATATTGGACTATATTGTGTGATATGGTCCCATATTATTCTTGATTTGAAATTACAAAGAATATCATAATACAAAGAGGAGTATCACCTCTTTAAAAATGTAGGAGGATTCATATCCTTGTGAGGTTGTTGTTTCAGTCCTGATGGATTCAAGCATCAACATGCACATATACTTAATGGTTTCCCCAAGAGATAATGAATGGGGCACTGATTATTGGCTAGAACAATTCTTAGAGGGAAATAAGACCCTCATGCGATTAGTAACAAACTACGAAGGAATTGAATTTTCGATTGGGTGGATTTTTATTATAGTAGAATATCTGACACGGGATGAAAGAACATGAAATAAAGGTGGTTATGTATTTCAAGATTATAAACTAGGTCAATTAGTATACCACTTTACAAAATTAGTTATTGGTACAAACCTACAACTAAAAACAATGCCAAGAAATAACTCATCAAAGGTATGATACTTATTTCCTTACTTTGAGCACGAGAAGTTAATGGAGACCATCAGTGTTAGAAGTGATTATGATGGTCTACTTGAATGACCATAGGTATGTAAAAGGAATAATTTTTTTCTTCAATTTGACTGCTATTAAAATATTTGGAACGTTGTTAAAATATACCTTTCCTTAAAATATTTTGGTATGTAAAATATTTTGACTAGTGTTAAAATATACCTTTTCATGACATTCCTTTCCTTTCCTTCTCTTTCCTTGCCATGCCTTCACTTTCTTTTCCTTTCCTTCACTTTCATGGATTTTCCTTTCCTTCACTTTCCATGCCATACCTTTCCATCCCATCCCATACCTTGCCATGCCATGCCTTTCCTTTCCTTTCCTTTCCTTGACTTTACTTGCCTTAACTTGACTTCACTTTCCTTTCCATGACTTTCCTTGCCTTACCATGCCATATCATTCCTTGCCTTGTCTTTCCTTTATTTTCCTTGCCTTGGATTTCCTTTACATTCCTTCACATGCCTTTCCTTTTCTTTCCATGCCTTTCCATGTCATGCCTTTCCTTGCCTCCCCTTGTCTTTCCTTGCTATTCCATGTCATGCCTTACCTTTCCCTTCCTTTGTTCATGATTATAGTTGAGTGAGACATCCTCCGAGACACATACCTAAAAGAGAGCCCCTAAGAAGGGTGTGTGGTTCCTATCTGATAAAGATATGGAATGTAGAGATGGCCTCCTCCTTATAGAGAGTTGAGAAGAACTCCAGATGATTCTCCTGTGTAACCTAGTGAGAAAGGAGAGTTGTTGAGTTGGACATGCCTATGGCTGAGCACAAGGTGAACATGTGAATTCCCATGAGTTGGGTGCATCGTTATGAGACAAAGATGAATACGATGTATTATCCTCCTCTGATCAGAGAGTTGAGATGATGAAATCCAGATGACTCTCCTGTGTAATGCAGTGGGAAATAAGATATGTTGAGTGGACATGTTTGTGGATGAGCACAGTTGAATGTGATCCTAGAGTTTGATCACTAGTGAGTGTGGTTATCCTATGAGACACAGTGAGATAGAGATATGGACATCCCTATGGATGTGCCCATAGTGGTTGCGAACTAGTGAGTGTATGATATCCCTTGCTATATTGTTCAAGATTCAGACCTACCTGTAACCCTAATTGTAATGTAAAAGTTACAAGTCCACTCCACCTTAATGTAATTGATAATTAATGTGGTTATTATTAATTATATTGTGAGTTACAGAGGTCATCCCTCTTGTACCAATAGAAACTTTTGTTCATAGGTCAATTCTAATATAAGTAAAGGTAAATTCCCCATTTAGGAATCATATCTTTTGTGTGAGTTTGGAAATTTCAGCAAGTACATCTTCTTGGGAAAAGTGCACACCTCTCTTGAGCACTAGCATTATAGGGTTTTCAAGCACCCTTTTCTGTGCTAGATTTTCTTGGTGGTGAGGGTATTTGTATTGAAGAATATAGAAAATGATTGGTTGGGTTTTCTTCCCTAGTTGAGAAGGGTTTCCCAGGATACTTCGTGTGTACTTGTGAATGGTGTTTCTTCTTGTGATCTTGGTTATTGCAGCAATTGTGAATGGTGTAGCTGAATTGTTTATGGTTTAAGTTAAATGCTAAAACGGAATGAAATTCATGCTTAAAACTTTCATATTGAAAAATAAACATGGTATTAGAGCATAGGTCTTGAATAACCCATTTCACAAACAACTTTCATCCATCCTCTCTCTGATGTAGAAACTATACGACCCTCCTAGGGTTTCCTAAAATTTCGTACAACCTATGTTTCTGGAAGGTTTCAACACTTGGAACTTGGAAGTTGGGGTTAAAAAGAGAATATATGTGTACAACCTCCTTCAACGCACCTCCAGCAAGTCTCAAACTACAATTCCAAGAATTTTGACTTTTTGGACCTAGGGTTTCTAGGGTTTCGCTAATTTCTGCAGAAATTTTCAGAATTTGGTTTCTAAAACTATTTGAAGGATATAATCAGCTCACAAGTGATACCCTATCCTTCAAATTCTTATTGTTGGCAGTAATAATTACAACACAACCTAAAATTTATAGCCTAGCCTAGTTGACAAGGGTTTGTGAAGAATCCAAAATCAAAATGAGCAAAATCGTGATGGGAGACGAGCTTGATGGTTCAAGCAAACTCAGTTCCAAGAAGATAATACCTAAAGGATATGAATACATCAACATATCAACACTCTCAGTTATAGTCCCTACCAATTATAATACTTGGTTAATTGACAGTGGTACCTCCAGGCACATGACTGGTCTTAGAGATCACCTAACAAATTTTGTTGAGAAAGAGACACATCTACATGTTTTCCTTGGAGATGATTCCATATATAATGTGAGAGGTGTTGGAACTTATAAATTCCAACTAGATTCATATATGAAGCTTCAATTAAAATAAGTAGCCTTCCAAATATCTAGAGAAGCTCAAATGGAAATTGATAGTGAGACAATGCCTTCTCCCCCTTCAATAGTTCAGAGGGAGACAAAAATTATTCCAGATGATCCAGTAGCTCTAGTTTATCCAGTTCTTCCAGTAAATCTAGTTACTCCAAGTGACATACCCAGAGATATTATAGTTGGACATAAAATGCCTTCTTGGGCTAGGCAAACTCTACAAGAAGCGGAGGGAAATAAAGCCCCTCAAGGAACAACCAGAGAGAGCAAGAGAACAAAGCGATTCTCAAGATACCTTTCAGCCATGACCCAAATCATTGACCCAGAGCCATATTTTCATGGAGAAGCTTCAAGTGAACAAGTATGGCAAGATGCCATGACTGAAGAATATCAATCTATATCGAAAAATGATGTATGGGATATTGTTTCAGGGCCAGAGGGAAAGTCTATAGTGACTTCCAATTGGATTTATAAAATCAATCATGCAGTTGATGGAAGCATCGAAAAATACAAATCAATATTTGTATCCAAAGGGTTCTCGCAAGTAGAGGGCATTGACTATGACAAGACGTTTGCTCTAGTATCCCGATACACCTCCATCTATTCTATCAATGCACTAGTTTCTTCCATGGGTTGGAAGCTACACAAGATGCATGTAAAGACAACTTTTCTCAATGGTGAAATTGAGGAAGAATTTTATATTGAGCATCCAGAAGGATTTGTTATACACAACAAAATATCTCATGTGTGTAGGTTGAAGAAATCCCTATATGGTCTAAAGAAAGCACCTTGTCCTTGGTACGAGAAAATGGATGGATTTCTGATGAGTTTGGGATTCAACAA
>SNQJ01S0106943.1:8060-23229 GCA_010110895.2 Picea sitchensis | reverse complement strand
AGAGGGAAAGTCTATAGTGACTTCCAATTGGATTTATAAAATCAATCATGCAGTTGATGGAAGCATCGAAAAATACAAATCAATATTTGTATCCAAAGGGTTCTCGCAAGTAGAGGGCATTGACTATGACAAGACGTTTGCTCCAGTATCCCGATACACCTCCATCTATTCTATCAATGCACTAGTTTCTTCCATGGGTTGGAAGCTACACAAGATGCATGTAAAGACAACTTTTCTCAATGGTGAAATTGAGGAAGAATTTTAAATTGAGCATCCAGAAGGATTTGTTATACACAACAAAATATCTCATGTGTGTAGGTTGAAGAAATCCCTATATGGTCTAAAGAAAGCACCTTGTCCTTGGTACGAGAAAATGGATGGATTTCTGATGAGTTTGGGATTCAACAAAAGTGTTATTGATCCAAACTTCTATTATCACATTGATGGCAATGAGTGTTTGATTTTGGTCCTATATGTGGACGAACTCTTCCTCACCAGTTCAAAGAGACTCATTGATGAATGCAAATGAGCATTGACTACTAAATTTGAAATGAAGGATTTGGGCTTGATGCACTACTTCTTGGGACTAGAATTATGATAGAGGACAACTGATATTTTCCTGAGTCAAGGAAAATATACTATGGAGATATTGAAAAAGTTCGATATGGAAAAATGCAAATCCCTGCCCACTCCAATGGTGATGGATTTGAAGAATATGAGTGATACTGAATCAGGATAGGTATATCCACACTTATACAGACAGTTGATTGGATCATTGATGTATATGGTTAACACCAAACCGAACATATGCTATGCAGTAAGTTTGCTTCGTCAGTTTATGAGGCAATCGATACAGACACATTAGATAGCTGCAAAACATGTATTGTGATACTTACAAGGCATAGTTGGTTATGGCCTATGATATGCCTCCAATGTAGACTTGAGATTTCAAGGATATGTCGATGCATATTGGGAAGGGAGTGCAGTGGACATAAAAAGTACCTCCGGTTGTTTCTTCACTTTAGGGTCTGCCATGGTTTCCTGGTGTAGCAGAAAACAGAGCTCTGTGGCATTGAGCATCGAAGAGGCAGAGTACATTGCATTGAGTGTAGCAGTCTGCGAAGCAACGTGGTTTCACAAATTTCTGACTGACTTATTCTATCATGAGATGGATCCTACTACTATTCATTGTGATAACCAAAGATATGTGAAGCTCTCCTAGAACCTTTTGTTCCATGACAGATCGAAACAAATCAAGATAAAGTATCACCATATCAGAGACATGGTGCAGAGGAAGAAACTACACATGCAGTATCTTCCTACTCATGAGCATATCGCTGATATATTCACCAAACCACTTGCAAAGATAAATTTTGAGTATTTCTGTGAGAGACTTGGCCTGGTGGAGAATTCCTCAATAGATGAGAGGTTGTGTTGATGACTACAGTTGAGTGAGACATCCTCCATGAAACAAACCTGAGAGAGAGCCCCTGAGAAGGGTGTGTGGTTCCTATATGAGAAAGATCTGGAATGTAGAGATGGTCGCCTCCTTACAGAGAGTTGATAAGAACTCCATATGATTCTATTGTGTAACGCGGTGAGAAAGGAGATCTGTTGAGTTGGACGTGCCTATGGATGAGCACATGGTGAACGTGTGAATTCCCATGAGTTGGGTGCATCGTTATGAGACAGAGATGAAGACGATGTATTAGCCTCCTCTGAGCAGAGAGTTGAGATGATGAAATCCACATGACTCTCCTGTGTAATGCAGTGGAGAAGAAGATTTGTTGAGTGGACGTGCTTGTGGATGAGCATAGGTGAATGTGATCCTAGTGGCTGAGCACTAGTGAGTGTGGTTCTCCTGCGAGACGTAATGAGATAGAGATATGGAAATACCTATGGATGTGACCCTAATGGCTGAGCACTAGTGGGTGTATGAGATCCTTTTTTATATTGTTCAAGACTCAGATCTACCTGTAACCCTAATTGTAATGTAAAGGGTACAGGTCTGCCCCACCTTAATGTAATTGATAATTAATGTAAAAGATAATTAATATGGTTATTATTAATTATATTGTGAGTTAGAGAGGTCGGCCTTGTTGTGCCAATAGACACTTCTATTGACAGGTTAATCCCAATATAAGTAAAGGTAAAATCCCCTTGAGGAATCATATCTTTTGTGTGATCTTGGAAATTTCAGCAGGTACATCTTCTTGGGAAAAGTGTGCACCTCTCTTGGGAACTAGTCTTCTAGGGTTTTCAAGCACCCTTTTGTGTGCTAGTTTTTCTTGGTGGTGAAGGTATTTCTCTTGAAGAATATAGCAAAGGTTTGGTTGGGTTTTCTTCCCTTGTTGAGAATGCTTTCCCAGGATAATTCTTGTGTACTTGTGCATGGTGTTTCTTCTTGTGATCTTGGTTATTGCAGCAATTGTGAATGGTGTAGCTGCATTTGTTTATGGTTTAAGTTAAATGATAAAATGGAATGAAATTCATGCTTAAACATTTCATATTGAAAAATCAACATGGTATTAGAGTATAGGTCTTGAATAACCCATTTCACGAACAAATTTCATCCATCCTCTGTCTGATGTAGAAACTATACGACCCTCCTATGGTTTCTAGAAATTTCGTACAACCTATGTTTCTGGAAGGTTTCAACACTTGGAAATTGGAAGTTGGGGTTAAAAAGAGAATATATGTGTACAACCTCCTTCAACGCACCTCCAACAAGTCTCAAACTACAATTCCAAGAATTTTGAATTTTTGGCCCTAGGGTTTCTAGGGTTTTGCTAATTTCTACAGAAATTTTCAGAATTTGATTTCTAAAACTATTTGAAGGATATATTCAGCTCACCAGTGCTACCCTATCCTTCAAATTCTTATTGGTGGCAGTAATAATTCCAAAACAACCTAAAATTTATAGCCTAGCCTAGCCATTAGGTTTTCTAGCCTAGTTGACAAGGGTTTGTGAAGAATCCAAAATCAAAAATAGCAAAATCGTGATGGGAGACAAGATTGATGGTTCAAGAAAACTCAGTTCCAAGAAGATAATACCTCAAGGATATGAAGACATCAACATATCAAAACTCTCAGTTATAGTCCTTACCAATTATAATACTTGGTTATTTGACAGTGGTACCTCCAGGCACATGACTGGTCTTAGAGATCACCTAACAAATTTTGTTGAGAAAGAGACACATCTACATGTTTTCCTTGGAGATGATTCCATATATAATGTGAGAGGGGTTGGAACTTATAACTTCCAACTAGATTCATATATGAAGCTTCAATTAAAATAAGTAGCCTTCCAAATATCTACAGAAGCTCAAATGCAAAATTGATAGTGAGACAATGACTTCTCCCCCTTCAACAGTTTAGAGGGAGACAAAAATTATTCCAGATGATCCAGTAGCTCTAGCTTATCCAGTTGTTCCAGTAAATCCAGTTACTCCAAGTGACAAACCCAGAGATATTACAGTTGGACATAAAATTCCTTCTTGGGCCCAACAAACTCTACAAGAAGCAGAGGGACATAAAGCCCCTCAAGGAACAACCAGAGATACTTACTTACAAGAAGCAGAGGGACATATTCTATGTAGTAAATTTACTTAGTCATTTTATGAGGGAACCGATACAGACACATTAGATAGCTGCAAAACATGTATTGAGATACTTACAAGGCATAGTTGGTTATGGCCTAAGATATGCCTCCAGTGTAGACTTGAGATTTCAAGGATATGTTGATACATATTGTGAAGGGAGTGCAGTGGACAGAAAAAGTACCTTCGATTGCTTCTTCACTTTAGGGTCTACCATGGATTCCTGGTGTAGCAGAAAACAGAGCTCTGTGGCATTGAGCACCGAAGAGGCAGAGTACATTGCATTGAGTGTAGCAGTCTACAAAGCAGTGTGGCTTCACAAACTTCTGACTAACTTATTCTATCATGAGATGGATCCTACTACTATTTATTGTGATAACCAAAGATATGTGAATTTCTCATAGAACCTTGTGTTCCATGATAGATCGAAACAAATCGAGATAAAGTATCACTGTATCAGAGACATGGTGCAAAGGAAGAAAATACACATGCAGTATCTTCCTACTCATGAGCATATCACAGATATATTCACCAAACCACTTGCAAAGACAAATTTCGAGTATTTTTGTGAGAGACTTGGCCTGGTGGAGAATTCCTCCCTAGATGAGAGGGAGTGTTGATGACTACAGCTGAGTGAGACATCCTCCAAGAAACAAACCTGAGAGAGAGCCCCTGAGAAGGGTGTGTGGTTCCTATATGAGACATATCTGGAATGTAGAGATGGCCTCCTCCTTACAGATAGTTGATAAGAACTCCATATGATTCTATTGTGTAATGCAGTGATAAAAGAGATCTGCTGAGTTGGACGTGCCTATGGTTGAGCACAAGGTGAACGTGTGAATTCCCATTAGTTGGGTACATCGTTATGAGACAGAGATGAAGACGATGTATTAGCCTCCTCTGAGCAAAGAGTTGAGATGATGAACTCCACATGACTCTCCTATGTAATGCAGTGGGGAAGAAGATCTGTTGAGTGGACGTGCCTGTGGATGAGCATAGGTGAATGTGATCCTAGTGGCTGAGGACTAGTGAGTGTGGTTCTCCTATGAGACGCAGTGAGATAGAGATATGGAAATCCCTATGGATGTGACCCTAGTGGATGAGCACTAGTGGGTGTATGAGATCCCTTGCTATATTGTTCAAGAGTCAGATATACCTGTAACCCTAATTGTAATGTAAAGGGTACAGGTCCGCCCCACCTTAATGTAATTGATAATTAATGTAAAAGATAATTAATATGGTTATTATTAATTATATTGTGAGTTAGAGAGGTCGGCCTTGTTGTGCCAATAGACACTTCTATTGACAAGTCAAGTCCAATATAAGTAAAGGTAAAATCCCCTTCAGGAATCATATCTTTTGTGTGAGCTTGGAAATTTCAGCAAGTACATCTTCTTGGGAAAAGTGTGCACCTCTCTTGGGCACTAGTCTTCTAGGGTTTTCAAGCACCCTTTTGTGTGCTAGTTTTTATTTGTGGTGAAGGTATTTCTCTTGAAGAATATAGCAAAGGTTTGGTTGGGTTTTCTTCCCTTATTGAGAAGGCTTTCCCAGGATAATTCTTGTGTACTTGTGCATGGTGTTTCTTCTTTTGGTCTTGGTTATTGCAGCAATTGTGAATGGAGTAGCTGCATTTGTTTATGGTTTAAGTTAAATGCTAAAATGGAATGAAATTCATGCTTAAACCTTTCATATTAAAAAATCAACATGTTATTAGAGCATAGGTCTTGAATAACCCATTTCACAAACAAATTTCATCCATCCTCTCTCTGATGTAGAAACTATACGACCCTCCTAGGGTTTCTAGAAATTTYGTACAACCTATGTTTCTGGAAGGTTTCAACACTTGGAACTTGGAMGTTGGGGTTAAAAAGAGAATATATGTGTACAACCTACTTCAATGCACCTCCAACAAGTCTCAAACTACAATTCCAAGAATTTTGACTTTTTGGCCGTAGGGTTTCTAGGGTTTCGCTAATTTCTGCARAAATTTTCAGAATTTGGTTTCTAAAACTATTTGAAGGATATATTGAGCTCACCAATTCTACCCTATYMTTCAAATTCTTATTGTTGGCAGTAATAATTCCAACACAACCTAAAATTTATAGCCTAGCCTAGCCATTGGGTTTTCTAGCCTAGTTGACAAGGGTTTGTGAAGAATCCAAAATCAAAATGAGCAAAATCGTGATGGGAGACAAGCTTGATGGTTCAAGAAAACATAGTTCCAAGAAGATAAGACCTCAAGGATATGAAGACATCAAAATCTCAACACTCTCAGTTATAGTCCCTACCAATTATAATACTTGGTTAATTGATAGTGGTACCTCTAGGAACATGACTGGTCTTAGAGATCACCTAACAAATTTTGTTGAGAAAGAGACACATCTACATGTTTTCCTTGGAGATGATTCCATATATAATGTGAGAGGGGTTGGAACTTATAACTTCCAACTAGATTCATATATGAAACTTCAATTAAAATAAGTAGCCTTCCAAATATCTAGAGAAGCTCAAATGGAAATTGATAGTGAGACAATGCCTTCTCCCCCTTCAGCAGTTTAGAGGGAGACAAAAATTATTCCAGATGATCCAGTAGCTCTAGTTTATCCAGTTGTTCCAGTAAATCCAGTTACTCCAAGTGACATACCCAGAGATATTACAGTTGGACATAAAATGCCTTCTTGGGCCCGACAAACTCTACAAGAAGTAGAGGGACATAAAGCCCCTCAAGGAACAACCAGAGAGAGAAAGAGAACAAAGAGATTCTCAAGATACCTTTCATCCATGCCCCAAATCATTGACCCAGAGCCATATTTTCATCGAGAAGATTCAAGTGAACAAGTATGGCAAGATGCAATGACTGAAGAATATCAATCTATATTGAAAAATGATGTATGGGATATTGTTTCAGGGCTAGAGGGAAAGTCTATAGCGACTTCCAAATGGATTTATAAAATCAATCATGCAGTTGATGGAAGCATCGAAAAATACAAATCAATATTTGTATCCAAAGGGTTCTCGCAAGTAGAGGGAGTTGACTATGACGAGACTTTTGCTCTAGTACCCCGATACACCTCCATCTATTCTATCAATACACTAGCTGCTTCCATGGGTTGGAAGCTACACAAGATGCATGTAAAGACAACTTTTCTCAATGGTGAAATTGAGGAAGAATTTTATATTGAGAATCCAGAAGGATTTGTTATACACAACAAAATATCTCATGTGTGTAGATTGAATAAATCGTTATATGGTCTAAAGCAAGCACCTTGTGCTTAGTACGAGAAAATGGATGGATTTCTGATGAGTTTGGGATTCAACAAAAGTGCTATTGATCCAAACTTATATTATCACATTGATGGCAATGAGTGTTTGATTTTGGTCCTATATGTGGACGAACTCTTCCTCACTGGTTCAAAGAGACTCATTGATGAATGCAAATGAGCATTGATTACTAAATTTGAAATGAAGGATTTGGGCTTGATGCACTACTTCTTGGGACTAGAATTATGGCAGAGGATAGCTGATATTTTCCTGAGTCAAGGAAAATATACAATGGAGATATTGAAAAAGTTTGATATCGAAAAATGCAAATCCATGCCCACTCCAATGGTGTTGGATTTGAAGAATATGAGTGATCGTAATTCAGGAGAGGTATATCCACACTTATACATACAGTTGATTGGATCATTGATGTATATGTTCACACCAGACCGAACATATGATATGCAGTAAATTTACTTAGTTAGTTTATGAGGCAACCGATACAGACACATTAGATAGCTGCAAAACATGTATTGAGATACTTACAAGGCATAGTTGGTTATGGCCTAAGATATTCCTCCAGTGTAGACTCGAGATTTCAAGGATATGTCGATGCATATTGGGAAGGGAGTGTAGTGGACAGAAAAAGTACCTCCAATTGTTTCTTCACTTTAGGGTCTGCCATGGTTTCGTAGTGTAGCAGAAAACAAAGCTCTGTGGCATTGAGCACCGAAGAAGCAGAGTACATTGCATTGAGTGTAGTAGTCCGCGAAGCAGTGTGGCTTCACAAACTTCTGAAAAAATTATTCTATCATGAGATGGATCCTACTACTATTCATTGTGATAACCAAAGATATGTGAAGCTCTCCTAGAACCTTGTGTTCCATGACAGATCGAAACAAATCGAGATAAAGTATCACTATATCAAAGACATGGTGCAGAGGAAGAAAATACACATGCAGTATCTTCCTACTCATGAGCATATCACAGATATATTCACCAAACCACTTGCAAAGACAAATTTCGAGTATTTTTTTGAGAGACTTGGCCTGGTGGAGAATTCCTCCCTAGATGAGAGGGAGTGTTGATGACTACAGATGAGTGAGACATCCTCCAGGAAACACACCTCAGAGACAGCCCCTGAGAAGGGTGTGTGGTTCCTATATGAGACAGATCTGGAATGTAGATATGGCCTCCTCCTTACAAAGAGTTGATAAGAACTCCATTTGGTTCTATTGTGTAACGCAGTGAGAAAGGAGATCTGTTGAGTTGGACGTGCCTATGGCTAAGCACAAGGTGAACGTCTGAATTCCCATGAGTTGGGTGAATCGTTATGAGACATAGATGAAGACAATGTATTAGCCTCCTCTGAGAAGCGAGTTGAGATTATGAAATCCACATGACTCTCCTATGTAATGCAATGGGGAAGAAGATCTGTTGAGTGGACGTGCCTGTGGATGAGCATAGGTGAATGTGATCCTAGTGGCTGAGCACTAGTGAGTGTGGTTCTCCTGTGAGATGCAGTGAGATAGATATATGGAAATCCCTATGGATGTGACCCTAGTGGCTGAGCACTAGTGGGTGTATGAGATCCCTTGCTATATTGTTCAAGATTCAGATCTACCTGTAACCCTAATTGTAATGTAAAGGGTACAGGTCTTCCCCACCTTAATGTAATTGATAATTAATGTAAATGATAATTAATATGGTTATTATTAATTATATTGTGATTTAGAGAGGTCGGCCGTGTTGTGCCAATAGACACTTCTATTGACAGGTCAAGTCCAGTATAAGTAAAGGTAAAATCCCCTTGAGGAATCATATCTTTTGTGTGAGCTTGGAAATTTCAGCAAGTACATCTTCTTGGGAAAAGTGTGCACCTCTCTTAGGCACTAGTCTTCTACGGTTTTCAAGCACCCTTTTTTGTGGTAATTTTTCTTGGTGGTGAAGGTATTTCTCTTGAAGAATATAACAAAGGTTTGGTTGGGTTTTCTTCCCTTGTTGAGAAGGATTTCCCAGGATAATTCTTGTGTACTTGTGCATGGTGTTTCTTCTTGCGATCTTGGTTATTGTAGAAATTGTGAATGGTGTAGATGCATTTGTTTATGGTTTAATTAAAATGCTAAAATGGAATGAAATTCATTCTTAAACCTTTCATATTGAAAAATCAACATGGTATTAGAGCATAGGTCTTGAATAACCCATTTCACGAACAAATCTCATCCATCCTCTCTCTGATGTAGAAACTATACGACTCTCCTTGGGTTTCCAGAAATTCCGTACAACCTATGTTTCTGGAAGGTGTCAACACTTGGAACTTGGAAGTTGGGGTTAAAAAGAGAATATATGTGTACAACCTCCTTCAATGCACTTCCAGCAAGTCTCAAACAATAATTCCAACAATTTTGACTTTTTGGCCCTAGGGTTTCTAGGGTTTTGCTAATTTCTGTAGAAATTTTTAGAATTTGGTTTCTAAAACTATTTGAAGGATATATTCAGATCACTAGTGCTACCCTATCCCTCAAATTCTTATTGTTGGAAGTAATAATAACGACACAACCTAAAATTTATAGCCTAGCCTAGCCATTAGGTTTTCTAGCCTAGTTGACAAGGGTTTGTGAAGAATCCAAAATCAAAATGAGCAAAATCGTGATGGGAAACAAGATTGACGGTTCAAGAAAACTCAGTTCCAAGAAGATAAGTCCTGAAGGATATGAAGACATCAACATCTCAACACTCTCAGTTATAGTCCCTACCAATTATAATACTTGGTTAATTGACAATGGTACCTCCAGGCACATGACTGGTCTTAGAGATCACCTAACAAATTTTGTTGAGAAAGAGACACATCTACATGTTTTCCTTGGAGATTATATAATGTGAGAGGGGTTGGAACTTATAACTTCCAACTAGATTCATATATGAAGCTTCAATTAAAATAAGTAGCCTTCCAAATATCTAGAGAAGCTCAAATGGAAATTGATAGTGAGACAATGCCTTCTCCCATTTCAACAATTCAGAGGGAGACAAAAATTATTCCAGATGATCCAGCAGCTCTAGTTTATCCAGTTCTTCCAGTAAATCTAGTTACTCCAAGTGACATACCCAGAGATATTACAGTTGGACATAAAATGCTTTCTTGGTCCCGACAAACTCTACAAGAAGCAGAGGGACATAAATCCCATCTAGGAACAACCAGAGAGAGCAAGAGAACAAGGCGATTCTCAATATACCTTTTAGCCATGACCCAAATCATTGACCCAAAGCGATATTTTCATGGAGAAGCTTCAAGTGAACAAGTATGGAAAGATGCAATGACTGAAGAATATCAATCTATATCGAAAAATGATGTATGGGATATTTTTGTAGGGCCAGAGGGAAAGTCTATAGTGACTTCCAAATGGATTTATAAAATCAATCATGCAGTTGATGGAAGCATCGAAAAATACAAAGCAATATTTGTATGCAAAGGGTTCTCGCAAGTAGAGGGAGTTGACTATGACGAGACTTTTTCTCCAGTATCCCGATACACCTCTATCTATTCTATCAATGCACTAGCTACTTCCATGGGTTGGAATCTACACAAGATGCATGTAAAGACAACTTTTCTCAATGGTGAAATTTTGGAAGAATTTTTGATTGAGCATCCAGAAGGATTTGTTATACACAACAAAATATCTCATATGTGTAGGTTGAAGAAATCCCTATATGGTCTAAAGCAAGCACCTTGTGCTTAGTACGAGAAAATGGATGGATTTCTGATGAGTTTGGGCTTCAACAAAAGTGTTATTGATCCAAACTTATATTATCACATTGATGGCAATGAGTGTTTGATTTTGGTCCTATATGTGGACGAACTCTTCCTCACCGGTTCAAAGAGACTCATTGATGAATGCAAATGAGCATTGACTACTAAATTTGAAATGAAGGATTTGGACTTGATGCACTACTTCGTGGGACTAGAATTATGGCATAGGACAGCTGATATTTTCCTGAGTCAAGGAAAATATACTATGGAGATATTGAAAAAGTTCGATATGGAAAAATGCAAATACATGCCCACTCCAATGGTGATGGATTTGAAGAATATGAGTGATACTGATTCAGGAGAGGTATATCCACACGTATACAGACAGTTGATTGGATCATTGATGTATATGGTTAACACCAGACCGAACATATGCTATGCAGTAAATTTACTTAGTCAGTTTATGAGGCAATCGATACAGACACATTAGATAGCTGCAAAACATGTATTGAGATACTTACAAGGCATACTTGGTTATGGCCTAAGATATGCCTCCAGTGTAGACTTGAGCTTTCAAGGATATGTCGATGCATATTGGGAAGGGAGTGAAGTGGACAGAAAAAGTACCTCTGATTGTTTCTTCACTTTAGGGTCTGCCATGGTTTCCTAGTGTAGCAGAAAACAGAGCTCTATGGCATTGAGCATCGAAGAGGCAGAGTACATTGCATTGAGTGTAGCAGTCCGCGAAGCAGTGTGGCTTCACAAACTTCTGACAAAATTATTCTATCATGAGATGGATCCTACTACTATTCATTGTGATAACCAAAGATATGTGAAGCTCTCCTAGAACCTTGTGTTCCATGACAGATCGAAACAAATCGAGATAAAGTATCACTATATCAGAGACATGTTGCAGAGGAAGAAAATACATATGCAATATCTTCCTACTCATGAGCATATCGCAGATATATTCACCAAACCACTTGCAAAGACAAATTTTGAGTATTCTTGTGAGAGACTTGGCCTGGTGGAGAATTCCTCCTTAGATGAGAGGGAGTGTTGATGACTACAACTGAGTGAGACATCCTCCAGGAAACAAACCTGAGAGAGATCCCCTGAGAAGGGTGTGTGGTTCCTATATGAGATAGATCTGGAATGTAGAGATGGCCTCCTCCTTACAGAGAGTTGATAAGAACTCCATATGATTCTATAGTGTAACGCAGTGAGAAAGGAGATCTGTTGAGTTGGACGTGCCTATGGCTGAGCACAAGGTGAACGTGTGAATTCCCATGAGTTGGGTGCATCGTTATGAGACAGAGATGAAGACGATGTATTAGCCTCCTCTCAGCAGAGAGTTGAGATGATGAAATCCACATGACTCTCCTATGTAATGCAGTGGGGAAGAAGATTTGTTGAGTGGACATGCCTGTGGATGAGCATAGGTGAATGTGATCCTAGTGGTTGAGCACTAGTGAGTGTGGTTCTCCTGTGAGACGCAGTGAGATAGAGATATGGAAATCCCTATGGATGTGACCCTAGTGGCTGAGCACTAGTGGGTGTATGAGATCCCTTGCTATATTGTTCAAGTGTCAGATCTACCTGTAACCCTAATTGTAATGTAAAGGGTACAGGTCTGCCCCACCTTAATTTAATTGATAATTAATGTAAAAGATAATTAATATGGTTATTATTAATTATATTGTGAGTTAGAGAGGTTGGCCTTGTTGTGCCAATAGACACTTCTATTGACAGGTCAAGTCCAATATAAGTAAAGGTAAAATCCCTTTGAGGAATTATATCTTTTGTGTGAGATTGGAAATTTCAGTAAGTACATCTTCTTGGGAAAAGTGTGCACCTATCTTGGGCACTAGTATTCTAGGGTTTTCAAGCACCCTTTTGTGTGCTAGTTTTTCTTGGTGGTGAAGGTCTTTCTCTTGAAGAATATAGCAAAGGTTTGGTTGGGATTTCTTCCCTTGTTGAGAAGGCTTTCCAAGGATAATTCTTGTGTACTTGTGCGTGGTGTTTCTTTTTGTGATCTTGGTTATTGCAGTAACTGTGAATGGTGTAGCTACATTTGTTTATGGTTTAAGTTAAATGATAAAATGGAATGAACTTCATGCTTAAACCTTCATACTGAAAAATCAACAACCTTGCTTTGTATTCCCATGCCTTACATTGTCTTTCCATGACTTTCCATGTCTTCCCGTGCCTTGCCATGCCTTCCCATGCCTTCTCATTCCTTTCCTTTCCATTCCATCCCATGCATTGTCTTTCCTTTCCTTACCTTCCCATGTCTTTCCTTTCAATTCCTTCACATGTCATGCCATGCCTTGCCTTTCCTTTCCTTTCCATGCCTTCCCATGCCTTGCCTTGTCATGCCTTACCATGACTTTCCTTGCCTTGCCTTCCCATGCCTTGCCTTTCCATTATTTTCCATTCATTTCCATGTCATGCCATGCCTTGCCTTGTCGTCCCTTAACTTTCCTTGCCATGCCTTCCCATGCCTTTCCTTTTCTTTCCATGCCATTTCATGCATTTCCTTACCTTTTCATGCCTCACCATGCCATGCCTTGTCTTTCCATTCCATGCCATGCCTTTCCTTGCCTTTCATTTCCTTCCCATGCCTTTCCTTTTCTTGTCATGCCTTCCCATGCCTTTCCTTTCCATGCCTTGCCATGCCTTGCCTTACCATGCCTTTCCATGCCTTTCCTTGTCTTGCCTTTCCTTCCCATGCATTTCCTTGCCATGCCTTCCATGCCATACCTTTCCTTGTCTTTCCTTTCCTTCACTTTCCTTCACTTGCCATGCTATGCCTTGCCCGTCCACACCTTTCCTTGCCATACCTTCACTTGCCTTTCCTTACCTTTCCATGCCTTGCCTTGTCTTGCCTTTCCTTGCCTTCCCATGCCTTTCCTTTCCATGCCTTCTCATGCCATGTCTTGCCTTCACTTTCCTTCACTTTGTATGACATGCCTTGCCTTTCCATGCCTTTTCTTACCATCCCTTCACTTGTCTTGCCTTTCCTTGTCATTCCTTGCCTTGCCTTGCCTTGCCATGTCTTCCCATTCCTTTCCTTACCTTGCCATGCCTTTCCTTTCATTGCCTTTCCTTGCCATGCCATGCCTTTCCTTGCATTGCCTTTCCTTTACATTACTTATGATAATCCATGTTTGACAAATATATGATACCTTAGATATATGAATAAAGAGAGATTATGTTATGACATTGAAATTCTCATGCAAGTATTTTTATATAAGATATGTGTTAGAAAAACAGGACTGTGGAGAAATAAAATAAAACAAATGCGGAAACAAAACACAGAAGATACACAATACAATAGAGACACAGATTTACGTGGTTCACCCAATGTAGGCTACGTCCACCAAAGAAATTGCCAGGTCCTTCCTTTATTATTATCCATCATATGAAGGGATACAACCTACAACAAACCCGTTGTAACTTCCTCTTCTTTCTCTCATAGTCTCCTATATCATAATACAATATTCACCATCCACCATAGCCGCAATACATTTCCCTCATAAAAGAAGGTTTCCTTATAGGGCAAAAAACCCTAACATAATCTCTATCGTTAGATCTGTGACCTTATAATGAACGGTCTAGATTTACAATGAAATTACAATATACATTTACAAGGCAATTTTTCCTTCGGGGGACGTTGCCCCCTCTGCACTCCCCCGCGTGGAAGAGTGTACATACTTCTGGGATGTAAATAATTCATGGGGTATAAACACGGCTGAAAGTAAAAAACCTCTGAATTAGGAAGATAATCAAGCTCCACAACCAGCAATCTCCCACTTGGAGACTAATCTCAACAACTCCACTGCTGCTATATATGCTGGAATTTGAACCTTCTTGGACCTGGCAAATTTCTCATCTTCATCTTCATTCTTGAAGACCAATTGAAACTGAGCGGGAACTCAGTTTCTCCGTGGTTACTCCCTTTGTTAACATGTCTGCAAGATTCTGGCTAGTGTGTATCTTTTCCAACTTCAAATGTCCATCTTCCAAGGTGGATCGTATGAAGTGGTACCTCAACTATATATGCTTAGTCTTTGAATGGAAGGTTGAGTTCTTTGCAAGATGAATTGCACTCTCATTATCACAGTACAACCTGCTATTCTCCTACTTCTTTCCCAATTCCTCCATAAACCTTTGTAACCAAATCATCTCTTTACTAGCCTATGTAGCAGCAACATACTCTGCCTCTGTTGTTGAAAGTGCAACAACCTTTTGCAGTTTCGAAATCCAACTTACTATTTTTTCCCCTATAGTAAAAACATGCCCTGTGGTGCTCCTCCTGCTGTCTTTATCACCTGCCATATATGAATCAACATATCCCTGTAGAAAAGTGTCTGGACTTCCAAAACATAATGCATGAGTAGCAATACCTCTCAAGCATCTGAGAATCCACTTTACTGCCTCCCAATGTTCTTTACCTGGATTGTTCATATATATTCTCATAACTCCCACTGCATGTGCAATATCTGGTCTTGTGAAAACCATTGCATACATCAAGCTGCCAACTGTTGATGAATATGGG
>SNQJ01S0106942.1:4431-29760 GCA_010110895.2 Picea sitchensis | reverse complement strand
AGAGATGGTTAACATTTATCAAAAACCACAAGCATTAATTAATTATCTTATAGATACATTTTCAAATGAAGGAGATTGGGTTTTGGATTTGTTCTCGGGTTCATGTAAGAATTATGATCTAATATTTATGAAATCATACTTCATTCTTATATTATTTGTAATTTATGTATTTTTACAGTATCCAAATTCATTATTTATTTTGTATTTGGTGATTAGGTACAACATTAACGTGTTTCCTACAGAAAGGAAGGAATTGCATAGCCATTGAAAGTGACCCAATGCAGTGGAGTTTTATTCAACAAAGAATTAATGCTATTCCATCTCTTCTAGATGAAATGCAAGAAGTTGGTTTGAGAAAATGATATGTTAGTGAATCAAAGGTGGAAAAATTGTCAAAGGAACCTCAAGTACCATTAGGAGGAATGATTGGAAATGATCACTTTGGAGAACTTGCGGATATCAAAGAGCCAATGGAAGAACAAAATGACACAATGGAAACAAAAAATGACGTCGAAGAAGATGATAATGTGTCTGTTGAGAATGATGAATTTGAGATATATGACATTGTTGATTAGTTTTAAGATTCCTTTGAAGACGATGCTCAATTTTGCAAATTTTTGATGAGCTATAACTGTAATGTTTTGACTTTTAGATTTTAAAATAAGAATAAAGAAGTATCTATTGTTGTTCTGTGATGAATCTTTTTATTGTTTTTTTTTTTTTTTTTTGTATGTGAATCACTATACATTGGAAATTTTTATTAAATGTTGTCATTTTTTACTTCAAATGTATAAAAATATGAAAGAAAATGATAATTTTTTTTATAAAATTTTGACTTTTTTTGGTTCAATTATGTCCATAAAAATATTTTACTTGACATGCTATTTTAAGGAATATGTACCAAAATGTATAGGTTTTTAATTATATATGACTATAAAATGTGTATTTTTTTGCTAAATAATAAAAAATAGTGTTATTTAACTACAGTTTTTTTTCGATGTATTGAAGTAAAAGTAAACAATGTGTTAAAAATGATGTTTTTCACTATAATTAAAAAGTATGGAACAATAAATTAAAGAGACACAATTATATGAAAAATCGTAACTTAAAAAAAGTAAATGGTAAAAAATATTTTTAAGATTGAAAGAAACATGAAAAAATGACTAAAAACACCGTTGAATAAAAAAAAATTAATTTAGAAAAAATTGAAAATAGATTAAAAAAATAAGCATTTAAAAAAATAATGTGGAAACATTGTGGATCGAAAAATTTAAAATATCGAAAAATCACCTTAAAAGAGGAGGGGGGGGGGGAGTGCTACCAGTAACACCATTTTTAAAAACGGGGTAAAAAGTTGGTAACTATGTTTGTTATAGAAATTCCTGCGATGCATCAATTTCTTCAAGATTCAGCTTCAATTACAGTGAGGATCTCGTTGTCAATTACATGTCTCTGAAAGTTGTATTCAAGTATATGTTTCAGTTTTGAAATGAAATTTCAAATATGAAAATCTTCCTAGTGAATATATGAATTTGGCAGATTGTTTTTTTATGTATTCATCTTATCTCTTTATTCCTCTTTGTCGATCAAATGGCTAGCTCTCAAAATGAATGCCCTTGACTATGTGAAATGCTGCTCATTTTTTGAATTAAGAGTATCTATTCAAAATTTTACCTTTTCAACCTGCTCGATCTACCTGGTCCACCTACCAACCGATACAGAATCCTAAAAACCAATTAAAACCATCACAATATCTTGATGATGCCCTAGCTTGCCCTTTAGCAGTCAAGTGCAACTTTAGGGACTAACAAGAGGCACCTCTCATATTGGTGCTGTACGTAGATGACCTATTTCTGATAGGGAACAAGCAGTTGATAACAAACTACAAGACAAATCTTGTAGCTGAGTTTGAGATGAAAGACCTTGGGTTGATGCATTACTTCCTTGGTCTGGAGGTCTGGCCGCAGGATGGGCACTTCTTCTTGGGATAGGGTAAGTATATAGTGGAGATCTTGCATAGGTTTAGTATGATAGATTGTAGGCCCATGTCCATGTCTGTAGTCACGAACTGGAGGAAGATTGATGCATCAGATTCAAAGACAATAGACCACAATGTCTATCGTCAGTTGATTGGATCACTCATGTATTTGGTCAACACTCGGTTAGATATCAACTTTGCAGTAAACCCTTTGAGTGAGTTCATGGTGGACCCTCAGAGAGTACATTGGATTGTTGTGAAGCATGTGCTTCACTACCTCAGTGGTATAGTGGAGTACGTGTTATTGTATGAGTGTAGTGGTGGAGTGAGATTAGACGACTTTACAAATGATGATTGGGAAGGGTGTGTAGAGGACAGGAGTGTTGAAATAATGTAACTGCAAAGAGTATTCTTATTATTATTGATATATTATTTATAGGATTAATCCCCATTGTGGATTAATCATGTCGGTAATTGTATTAGGACCAAATCCCCTTTTGCGGATTATTATTTATAGGATTAACCCACATTGTGGATTAATCATGCTCTGCATCAGGCTAGGACCAAATCCCTCATGGATTGTCAACAAAACAATTTTAATAGGCATAATAAGAAGTTGGATCCAACAGATATTAAAGAGTCCCAAGAATATAATAAAGGTGGGTTTACCCACCCAGATTATTAAGAAGTTTGGCCCGCTAGTGAAGAGACACTTCACACACATGCCAAAACTTGTATACACAGAGGCTAGTGCTTCATTTGATCATAACTCACTCGGCTTCATTCCTCTTATGAGGCAAGTCAATTACTAGTTGAGAGAGGGAGAAGAGGGTACATCTTTGGAGAGGCATCCATTGGTTTGAGTTATCTCTGAACATTGTATCAATAATTCTATGATAAGGAAGTTTTGTTGGTTTTCTTCCCGAGGAGTTTCAGATAAATGTTGTGTCTCTCAGAATGTGTATTTCTCAGTGATCTTGTTCTTACGCTGCTCTTATCTATTGAATGCAAAGAACTATAATAATAATGGCATAAACATTAACATTGGTTTCCCAGCCAACCCAAGGATGCATATTTCGCAAGAGGAAAACATCATTGTTACCGCACTCCAAAATTAGGGTTTTCAAAGTGAATCTTTTCACTCTTAAACCACTCTAGAAAGTCGCTACCTCAAGGACCATTTTGGCACTTAGAGCACACCTTTCAATGGCTAGATTCTCCTAAAAGTGAAACCCTAGTTTCACAAAGTACCGTGAACCAGAAAATCGTGAAAAATTGTATACCCTATACCGTAAGTACCAGGAAACCGTAAGCACCGTACCAGTAAACTGCTAAACCAAGTTTGAGGGGGTAAAGTTAGATTTTTGAAATTCAATGCACCTAACTCCAATTCGGAAGCTCGCCGCGATCTATCTCGCCGATCGATTTTCAAAACTGGTTTGAAAATTAGATTCCTCATAAAACCCTGTTGTAGCTAGCTGTACCGTAACTGCTTGCAATCACCCTTGAAGTTATTAAGAGTTGGTACGATTACCGCTACTTATGGAGCCACTACCTGCAAATGCTATCGAGGTATGTACTCCTTACATATGTTTAATGGTTAAACCCTCAAAGAGTATTTGGCAGGAGAAGGGATCTCTGCCATAGGACCAAAAGGATCTCAAGATCCAACACATCTCAGAGGAATGATGCAACCTAGGTGTGATTATTCCTCGATATACATCTATTTGTCATAAAAATTATCTTGATCGTAAGACAGCGTTGAAGCTAAGGATCGTTCATTAGAAGAATTGGAAAGCGATCATAGAGCTTATCCTCTAACCTAACCTTTGCATCAAGTTAGCGATTGCCTTATACGTAAGATATTGAAGAAAGCACTCGAAAGTGAAGGAGACTCCGAAGAAAAGAAAGCACTCATTCTTGAGGACAAGGCTCCGTGTTTGATTAATCAAGATTCAAAGGTACATTACGACTAAGCAAATATGGATCTCCAGCGATACAAGTAGCTCACCAAGATGCGATTCAACAAATGCTTTCCCTCTCCCCGAACTCAACACAATGGAGACCATTGCTTCCTAAGGAGGAGGATTGATCCGTGTGGATATCGCAATTCACCTTTTCCAAATGGCTCAAAACAGCTTTTTGGCCATTTTGGCAATTTACTATTTTAGTGTAAGCCACCTCTGGCCATTTTGAGGGGCCTAAATGAAGTTTTTTCGAGATAGAGGTTCTCAATGATAGCCTAAGGTATACTGAGCCCCCAAAATGAATCTCCTCATCTATACCTTTCCAACGAAAGCTATCACACACTTAAACGGAGATCGTATGCAAAGTTAATTTAATTCCTGAAGTTGATGCACCAATTTACCCAAACAAGGCCCACATGACCTTTGGCACTTCATCCTAGAGTTAGGTTTTTGATGTCTAGGGACTTTGGCATTCCCGACATTGTAAAAAGGCCTCCGTGAGCCCTCATTGTAACAATCTTCATAATGAGCATAGTCGATATATCTCTCCTCGTAGATAAGCTACCACCATCCCAGCAAGCCCTTTCACTCTATATCTTACGCCTCGCATTTTATTTTGCATTAATAGAAATTGTGTACATCAGATTCTGTTTATGGTTGCATCTCGATATATTTCTGTTATATTACAAGATATACGCGACATGTACCGTGCATTTATTTATTTATTATATCTCCGCCTCATTTCGTACTGAAAATAACCCGGATCGGATTGGACACTTTTAAGAATGTCAATTCTATTGAGGGTTTCAGCCATTCTAGCGGTATATGCACCTTCCAAATTTGGGGTTTAGCATTCCACTACCTGTGACTCATTGTATTCAGCCTTTCATTGTATATCCAAATTTTGAGGCGCATGGAGTCTCATTGAGCATTTTGTACCTCTATTGTTTACTTCTCATTATCCGCTGGAGCATTCCAGATCGGCATCTTCATTGTAGCAAGTTTCTATCTTATGAATAAAAGCTATTTGAGATGTTTTCGCTTGTCTATCATATTGCATATGGTCTAGGTATGTTCCATGGTTGCCTTTTCATTATTTTGTCGATACACACATATAAACACATCAAGAAACCCTAAGGCCGAAATCAATAATCCATTCAGCAAGTAAACACAAGAACAAGTAGGACAACAAAGGTTTGATCTAAATACCCTTACCTATGTTTTAAAAGACATCAAACCGTGATGATCCTTGCATAATGGTTTGGGATCATTATGACGAGCCTTAGCCCTTCACTTAGCTCAACATCCCGAACCAAGTGAAGAAATTGATCATGATAATCCTTTTTCAACATTGTTTTATATTGAGAATCAAACCCTTCTATTAATGAACACCCCGTATGAAAACTGCAGTATTTGTAGTATCATAAATGCCCGTGATGATTTAGGATCCAATCAAGAGAGACTCATTGAATCTTCTTCGTATATTATTTTAGGAGACTTCTTTTTTAGAAGGTCCGCCGGGATGGTATATTACTCAATGTGTAAACTAATTTTAGGAGGCACAAAATCACTACATGAAACTCATGGGTCTTCAGATTCAATCATTCACATTGGCAACCACTTTTCTGCTAAAGCTACTGCTTTTAAAATCATCATAAATGGTTATTATCGACCTTCAATTTTTTGAGATTCTTATAACTTCTCAATATCTTGTGACAAATGCCAACAAGTCATTGAAAGAATGTCATTCATATGCCATTTGCAACCGGTTCCTCCAGATTTTCCTTTTTCTAAATAGGGCCTAGAATTTATTGGTCCTATTAATCCCCGCCTTCCCGCTAGGCAAATTTTCACTTTGATGTACCATTTATTACTTTACTAAGTGGAATGAAGTTGTCCCTCTTAGGAATTCACAGGATGAACATGTAATTTCTTTCCTGTAAACTAATATATTCTCCATATTCGATATTCCTTTAGAGATTATTACAGACAACGACTTGGCTTTCATTTCCACAAAATTGACTCATTTTTTAGCTAAGTTGGGAGTCAAACATATCACTTCATCAACTTATTATCCCCAAGGAAATGGAAAAGCCGAGTCCACTAACAAGAATCTAGATAGGATCATAAAGAGGTTCATCTAAGACAAACCCTACAATGGAACACCTCCTCACTTATGCCCTTGGGTGCATCACATTACCAATTAAGGTAAGCACAAAGTTGTACCCCTTTTTAGTTGGTTTATGGCCAAGAAGCCATTCTACCTACCGAGATGGAACTCTCTTCTCTAAGGTCGATGCCATACATTGAATAATTAAATTCTTCCAATGTTCCTCAAAGGATAAATGCACTATTAGCCCTAGAAGAACAAATAAATTTTGCCTTGGGAAATATAAAGAGAAGACAACAAACTGTGAAAAAAGTATTTTAACAAACGAGCAAAAGTCAAATTTAAGGTGAATGAGAAAGTCTTACTTTGGGACTCACCCATGCCTAATGTGAGGAAGACATTCGAAATTTAAGAAATTATGGCTAGGTCCATTCAAAAATCGCCTATGTCCCAGTAATAAACTCATCTTTTAAAAAGATCTGGGATGAGCGATTTTTTTCTTACAGTACTAATGGTTCCCCCTTGAAACATTATGTGGAACCATATTGATTACTAAACGCCATATTGGAATCACTATTGAACACAAATTTTTGTTTTGTTACTTTATTTTGCTTTGTCTAATTGACTTTCAATTTTGTTGCTTTATTTTCTCTCTATTTTGTTTCTCTATGCATAAGCTTATCATGAATAAATTTTGGATAAGTTTGCCACAACAATGCCATTCTGTAATTATTGTTGATAAATAACAATAAATTTTACATAGCTTTCACGATGCCCTCCTTTTAGACATCACTGAAATTATTTTTTTCTGCATTTCATCATAGATAGATGATTCGGTCTTCTTCCCTATTTTCTGCTATCACTTTCTTCCCTCCATATTGAGATTCAAAATAGCATATCATAAAATTTCTCCTTAAAGCATGAAGAAACACTATTTATTGTGATTGATCGAATGTTATGCAAACATGACTAAACCCCTCATAATCAACACTTTTCATGAGTTATTTTGAAAATCCCATCTCATTATTTCCTAGCCATTCCCCCTATTGCATACAATCATTCGTCAATAATTCTTTTGATCATGGCCCACCGGTCTCATAAAACATACATTCGAAGTTTTTAACTACAGAAACATATTTCCCAAGTGGAGTTTTCGCTTGTTGATGCTCAAAAGTGAAACATAGGGTATTTGCTTGCAAATGGTTGCAACACCTCATTATTTAATTATATTTAATAATATACTAATAGGTGGGACCCTGTGTAACTTATGTGACTATGACAAATAAATGACACTTATGTTTCATGTGCTTATGACTTGCTGTGACACAAACTCTATAGTTTGTTTTCTTTAAATCAATCACAAAAATAATTGATTACAGGATGTTATGGCCAAGGTGACTAAAGAGGAAATGACATTGTCTTAATTATCTCTCTCAAAGTATGACTATGTTGTTTTTAAATTGATGAAGGATCTACACTCCAGTTTTAAATCATGTATGGTGTATGGTGTGGTGATCACTTTGATTTCTTGCTATAAGGGTTGTGCACATGAGTTTAATTGGAAATCTAAGTTGTGACTTGGTACCCCTAGCAGGGTTTTGATATATGTTTTACATGGGAATTTTGGACAAGGGTTGGCGCAAGTGGTTTGAACATTGGCAAACCATGGGGCATCTGGCCATACTTCTTAATTCTATTTGGATTTTAATGGTTGACTTCCAGTTGTATAGTTGGCTTGCCCATAACCTAGCCATGAATGATAAATGTATGCAGCTTTATGTGCTCAGAATGTGTAATGTCCCCACTTTGGGGACATCATAACATCACAGGTTTATGATGACCGAGTAGCCAGATGGATGTTACAGGAAGGAAGCAGGTACATGGATTATTGAGAGGCATTATGGGGTCCAAATTGCATCGCCATCCCATTTCATCATTATGACCCATTCCACATAGATTGATTTTGGTTTTGCATTCCGGGACTCCATTTCCATGATTTTGAGCATTTTGAGCTATAAGTCAATTAACCCACCTGGTGTTGTCATTTTGGACCCCCTGCACAGCTCATTGAACTCGTAGAGGAGAAACACCACATGATGGGATGGCTAGTGAATTCCCTGCACAGCCACAAGGAGAGATAAGGGCACTTTTCAAAGGTGCTATTAATTAATTAAAAGTGATTTAATTAATTAATTACATATTAATAAAATGAAAGTCACTTGGAAGGAGAAGATGAGCCAAAAAGTATAAAAAGAATGCAAGGGACTCTACTCATCATTCATTTATGATCTTATTTTTATTTCTTGCTTCTAGCTAGTGAACCCAACATTGGGGTTTTGAGGGTTTTGACCCTAACAAACCCTAGAGGATCTATCTGCTGGTGAAAGATTCCACCTAGCTTGTCCCAAGCTTGGGTCCTGAGATGCAATACCTCCCACACCATTCTAGTTCCACTGGCAAGAGGATTCTACACCATGCATGTAGAGAGGGGTACACTAGTTGAGGGTTTCCAAAGCAAGAGGGGCCACCATCCACTGAGGGAGACCCCACCAAATGAGGAGAAGAGGTTTCGGTCTTGCATTGGGTTTTCCTGGTGTGTCTTGGCATCATCCTTGGTTGTTTCCGGAGGCATTTCAGCAGAGGGTTTATTTGTACTGAGAGTGGGACACCAAGGGGAGGCCACTCATTTGAGATACATCCATGACCAGTATTTTGGCCTAGTTTGGTGATTTGGTTTCTCTTACTGTCGTAAGCTCATCCTGTCATTCTGGTGGATCAAGTGGAGTTGCTGGAGGTCTCTAGGAGATAGGCCAATTTATCTAGGGTTTCAGGCATCCAAGGGGCGCACCATATTTTGGAGGAGGTTCAGATCCATAGGGATTGAGAGGGATATTGGAGATACGGTCACCTGGGTTTTTATTACCATCACCCAATCTATAAGTTGGCATATTTATCAGGGTGATTGGAAACTTTTGGCAACAGGGCCGAATTGTTGAGGATCTTCAACATTCCAATAGGGCGTGGCATCATTCGGGCTTGGGGCCTTGGCATCATAATGCACCCAACCTCATCTCAGATTGATCTTCATTGGATATTTGGTCTTTGGAGGCCTGTGGCATCTTCTATTAGAGCATTTTGTATGCAGCTCCAAATTTCTACTGCCTATCTTCTTAGCCAATCAAGGAGCATTCCATTGATCTCATTGTACTAGGTTCTTTCTATTATTAAGTGGAATAAAATTAGATCAAGTGTTGTTTTGGCTTGTCTATCGCAGTTACTGGATCTCTCAGATATGGTTGGAGGTATGTTCCATGATTGTATCTTCTTTGTTTATTGTCAGTAAATACACATATAAAATCATCAAGAAACCCTAAGGCTGAAATCAATCCCCACTTGGGAAAGGCTATCCAACATTTCCATAATTGTCATAATTACTTTTAAAATTTCCACTTTAGGTAAATTATTCATCATATTCATTTTTGCCTTGGAACCCCAACAGAAAACCACCGTGCACCTTCAAAAATTCCCTCACTTGGAGGAAATTCATCATCACCAACATTGTTGTCTTTAAATTCCCCACTCGGGTAAGAGTGTCCACCATTGTCATAATCATTTTTATCGCTTTTAAAATTTCCACTTGAGAGAAATTCTCCATCATATTCATTGGTGCCTTTGAAATATTCATCTACATCTTGAAACCTCACTTGAGGAATTTTTTATCCCAATCATTAAATGTTGATCATATTCTCCACTTTGACCTACATTTTGATTGTTTTCATTACTATTAAATTGTTGAATAGATTTATCACCATTATATTCCTCCTCTTCATCATCAATGCCTTTAAAGTCCTCCTCGATGACTTTCATGAGGAACACGCTGAATAAAACTACTTTCACCATGATTGAAATTTTGACTAGCTGAAAAATATGACGCCTCCTTTGCATTACAAGCATTCCTATCACATTTAGTCCCAATGTAATAGGTATGCCAACAATTTGTTGATGTCTCAGAAAAAAATCTTCTTTATCTGACAAAGCCATCCTTTCTTTCTAAGAACATAGAATGATACAAATGCTCACCCTCCCAATGACATTCTTATAACTTGTATAATGATATTTTCTCTCTAAATCACCCTCCAAAAAAAAAAAAAAAAAAATCCCTCAAAACTCTCGCCCCAAAATTTTCTCCCAAATATTCCCCTGTACTCTCAAAATTTTTCCCTCCAAATTTCCTCCCAATTTTTCTCTTTTATTATTTTCCTTAAAAATTAAAAACAACTTTTTACTCTTTATTTCATTATTTACATGTTCAAGACAATATTTCTCATGTTTATTTATCTATCCCACATTCATTAAAACATAGCGATGATCAATATAATTTTAGATATATTAATGTAGACAATATATCTAATTTTTATTTATCCCACATTCACTATACTAACAATAATTTATATCATTTGTGTTATATATACACAAAGCCTTGTTTTATCCTTTACATTGTGTGATATCTTAGGTAGTATTCATTAAAGGATTTGGAGTAAGCTACAAGGCAAAAACATCGAGAAGACATCCGAGGAGAATCTAGCATTTGAGAGGTTAGTTATTTTTTAAATTCTACCATTTACCAAAACAACAATTATAAGAGATCATCTTTGAATCACATATTCATTTTTCATGAAAAATTAAAAACCTTAATTTTTAGATGTTTTTTAATTTTTTTTCTTAAAAGTCCCATCTTTAAAAAAAATTGAGACTTTAAAAAAAATAATTTAACAAAAATCCTTAATTTTTGAAAAATAAAAAGAAAAAAAAGTCAAATTTAGGTATAGTTTGTAAAACATTTAGCTTTTATTGTTTTCTTTATTATTTTTTAGTTTTGGCCCATGGTGCTTACTTCATAATTGAATATTTGGTCGCAATCGGTCGATGCCTAACATTGTTCTAGCCCCCACGGCCAAGGCACGGTCTCGGCATAAGACTAATAACTCCATGGGTAAAACAAATTAAATATGGGTCAAAATTAAAAAAAAATAAATTTTAAATTAGTTCTTATATTCAATGTTTTTTAGTTTATTATAATGTAAAAGGCTCCATTTTTTTTTTTTTTTAATCTTATAGGAAAATGACAGAAAATAGATTATCTATGAATATATCTAGATCACTTAATTCTAATAATGTCATCCAAAATCTAACCTGAACCTCCATGAATTTTATGCAACAAAATGATATCTTAACACTTGAGCTATCAAGGGCAATGTAGAATGTTAGAGAGTGGAAATCAGGGGAAGGTGAAAACAACCTGAATATTCTTGGTTTGTTAAAGACAAGACAACAATGGAGATCATATATATTTGCATTGTGATGAATTAGAACATGTGCAAGGAAATTGTCAGACACTTGACTTGTTATGAGATATATGTTTGGTGCCAAAATTGGCCATACATATTGTTTATGCACTTATCAAACAAGGAAAAACTTATATCAAGTTTAGATATTGTTTCAAATTGAGAAAATTATAACAAGAATGCATGTTTTTAGAATTACAAAACCATCAAGCACGGTGGCATTGAGAAAGACACAATGTAAGTTTTGCCCATTTTGTGTCGCTTATTATTTTTAGTATCATGGTAATGTTTTAATTTTATTTAACATGAAAATGTTATATTTTATTTTTACGTGATTTTCCGAACTACTCTCACATATGTTAGTGGGGATTTACTCTACGAAGAATAATATCATGGATGTCAACGCTTTCATATTAAGTACTGAAAGACAATGCTGAAGGAAGGAAAAAGAAACAAAAGTAATGGAGGTTGTCCTGCATGATTAGGACAAAGAGTAGATAGAGAAGAAAGAAAAATCCTCATTCCTCTATAAATCCTAAAAAGGGTTACATTTGAAATGAGGAAACCTTTAAAATGAAGATTGTGTTGAGATTAGTCCCAATGAGGCTATCACTCCTCGCAAAAATAATAAACAAGATAAACACAAAATAATAATGGCTGATGCTGAGTCTATTTCTATTGATTGTGAAGAAATAATTGATTTAGATGAAACACATTTAAATCATAAGAGGAGGAAACAAATGTTGATAATGTTCAAGAAGCCATCACTAGCTTGGAGTATTATAGTGAAAGTCCTAAAGGCAACAGAGAAATAATAGCAACTGTGTCGATCTAGAGGATGGTATTATGAAACAACACAAAATGTCATTTAAAATAGAATGAGGACAATTAACTTAGTTGATGATGGCCATACACTTCAATTGAATGAGAAACAACTTTATAAACCCATAGAAGGGAAAGAAAATATCAAATTAGAAAACTGTATCACTTGCATATTCACAATTTAAAAGCATTGATTAGGTACAATACATATGCACATGGTTGACTATCCAAATTTGTTGACCCAATGGAAGTTCCTACGAAGGAAGAATTTGATAGATCAATTTTTTTTACTACAAATATTATGTGATTGAGGAAATCATTCAAGTAGGATAAAAAATAATTGATGCAAGAATATCCCAATAATCCCTTTTTTGAGACAGTAATATGCATAATTTATACATTTAATAGATTCGTAAGCAGTTACTCCACATGAGATCATAACATACAATGAGTACATAATGTCTATGACTTTCACTCAAAGCGTGAGATTTATCCATAATGATTTTCTGAAATATGTCGAGATCAATGTTGATGTCAAGTTTCAGAAACAATGTTGTATGGAAATATGATTCCTACTTGATGATGAAAATACAAAAGAAAAACCCAAGAAAGGAAGTGATACATTTAGAGTCATGGATAGTTATTTTCAATTGATGATTAGAACTCGACATGTATAAGATTTGATAGATGAGATCTTCACCCTATAGGAAAATATTAGTATAAAAATCGTAGAGTTAAGAAGGCTAATCCATTGATATGTGGCACAAGTAAGACAGACTGGGCATACAAAAAAATATTCCAAATTGATATGACTATAGCACCTTAGATATCAATACAAGGAGTGAATGATGGTAAACTTGTCGTGACTATATTATCATGTGTTAGGTCGGGAGAATTGTAATTGGAAGAAATGTGTGATGAATTTTAAAAAGTAAGTTTGTTGAGTTATTTTATTTATATGCTAGGACAAGAAAATTCAATTCTTTTCAGCTTAACATATCAATTTAACATCATGTTTGTTTTATGAATAGCCAAGACATATGAGAACACCATGAAATTTGTCAAGATGTTGAATGAAGAGAAATTTGGGATGATGTTAAACTCAACTATCCAGACTCAAGCTCTTTCAATTGCGATTGGAAACATTTTTTTGCATTCAAAAATGTATGTTGTTTTATTACATTCATATTATTAGTTTGTGAGTTAATTTATTTCATTTTAATAGTTATAGATATACAACCATATGTTTGTTTGTTTCCATTAAAAGATTCCAAAGAATGTAGATGGAGTACCCGAAAATTTCAAAAGTTTTATTTAAAAAACCAAGTTTGAAAGAGAAAGGATGAGACATGTTCAAAATGTTCAATTTGATGACACCCTTGATCAATACAATTGAATGTGGGCTTGACATTGTTAAATATAAAGTGATATTAGGTGATTGTGAACAACTTGTAAATATTGTTCCTAAAAAGAATAATTCCAGTTATTGTCGATATCCCTCATGGTTATAATATCCAAAAACATTGATATGATATTGAGCCTTATACTTCCCAAGCTTTCAATAAAGTGGTTATGGGATTTACGAAGTTACAACATCACCATTTTGAAGATTTCTAGTATTTCATTAAGACACACAACAAGGATTAGTACAATCAAGCTTCAATGGGAAATAAAAGAGACAAGGATGTAGTTTATTTGGTAAGCTATTGAAAGTGCTTGTTTAGCAATTAAGTTTAGAAAACAATTTTATTAATTCACAAGCTAATTGAATTTGTACCCTTATTTATGTTATGTGCACAAGCCTAATATTTAGAGCTCTAATAGAAAATCATTTAAATGTGATTTTGAGAGTATACATCTTGCAACCCGGACAAAATATGATTCTTATAATTCTATTCTTGTCAATGCAAAGGATGGAGAGACCCTAGTAGTATATCAGTATACAATGTTGTGGTTAGAAAGCTAACATATGAGGGAAAAAAATTGAAATGAGAGAGATGAGCAAAATAACATTTATCAAAACCACAAGCATTAATTAATATCTTATAGATACATTTTCAAATGAAGGAGATTAGTCTTGGACGATTCTCTAGTTCATGTAAGAATTATGATCTAATATTTATGAAATCATACTTCATTCTTATATTAATTTTAATTTATGTATTTTTACAGTATCCAAATTCATTATTTATTTTGTATTTGGTGATTAGGTACAACATTAACGTGGTGCTTACAGAAAGGAAGGAATTACATATCCATTGAAAGTGACCCGATGCAGTGCAATTTTATTCAACGAATAATTACTGCTATTCCATCTCTTCTAGATGAAATGCAAGAAGTTGGTTTGAGAAAATGATATGTTAGTGAATCAAAGGTGGAAAATTGTCAAAGGAACATCAAGTACCATTAGGAGGAATGATTGAAATGATCACTTTGGAGAACTTATGGATATCAAAGAGCCAATGGAAGAACAAAATGACACAATGGAAACAAAATGATCGTCAAAGAAGATGATAATGTGTCCATTGAGAATGATGAATTTGAGATATAAGGACATTGTTGATTAGTTTTAAGATTCCTTTGAAGACGATGCTCAATTTTGCAAATTTTGATGAGCTATAACCGTAATGTTTTGACTTTTAGATTTTAAAATAAGAATAAAGTTATATCTATTTTCCAGGATGAATCTTTTATTGTTTTTTTGTATGTGAATCACACTATACATTGGAAATTTTTATTAAATGTTGTCATTTTTACTTCAAATGTATAAAAATATGAAAGAAAATGATAATTTTTATAAAATTTTGACTTTTTGTTCAATTATGTCCATAAAAATATTTTACTTGACATGCTATTTTAAGGAATATGTACCAAAATGTATAGGTTTTAATTATATATGACTATAAAATGTGTATTTTTGCTAAATAATAAAAATAGTGTTATTTAACTACGATTATTTTCAATGTATTGAAGTAGCAAACAATGTAAGTTAAAAATGATGTTTTCACTATAATTAAAAAAGTATGGAAACAAAAAATTAAAGAGACACAATTATAAGGAAAAACTCTTGAATCTCTAAAAAAAAAAAAAAGTAAATGGTAAAAAAAATATTCAAGATTGAAAGAAACATGAAAAATGACTAAAACACCGCTGAATAAAAAAAATTAATTGAAAAATTGTACCAGATTAAAAAATAAGCATTTAAAAATAATGTGGAAACATTGTGGATCTAAAAATTTAAAATATCGAAAAATCACCTTAAAAAGAGGAGGGGGGAGGGGGAGGCACGAGTCAATTCATTTTTAAAACGTGGGTAAAAAGTTGGTAACTATGTTTGTTATAGAAATTCCTGCGATGCATCAATTTCTTCAAGATTCATCTTCAATTATAGTGAGGATCTCGTTGTCAATTACATGTCTCTGAAAGTTGTATTCAAGTATATGTTTCAGATTTGAAATGACATTTCGAATATGAAAATATTCCTAGTGAATATATATGAATTTGGCGTGAGACAAGTTTTTTATGTATTCATCTTATCTCTTTATTCCTCTTTGTCGATCAAATGGCTAGCTCTCAAAATGAATTCCCTTGACTACATGAAATGTTGCTCATTTTTTGAATTAAGAGTATCTATTCAAAATTTTACCTTTTCAACCTGCTCGATCTACCCGATCCACCTACCAACCGATACAGAATCCTAAAAACCAATTAAAACCATCACAATATCTTGATGATGCCCCTGCTTCGTTCCTTTAGCAAATAAGTGAAACTTTAGGGACTAACAAGAGGCACCTCTCATATTGGTGCTGTACGTAGATGACCTATTTCCGACAGGAACAAGCAGTTGATAACAAACTACAAGACAAATCTTGTAGTCGAAGTTTGAGATGAAAGACCTGGGTTGATGCATTACTCTTGTCCGAGGTTCCGCCGCTAGATGGGCGCTTCTTCTTGGGATAGGGTAAGTATATAGTGGAGATCTTGCATAGGTTTGGTTGATGGATTGTAGGCCCATGTCCATGTCTCTAGTGAAAAACTGTAGGAATATTGATGTATCTAGTTCTAAGATAGTAGACCCCACCATCTATTGTCATCTTGTTGGATCGCTCATGTTTTTGGTCAATACTCGGCCATATATCAGCTTTGCGGTAAACTCTTTGAGTCAATTCACTGTGGACCCTTGGAGAGTACATTGTATTGTTGTGAAGCATGTGCTTCACTACCTCAAAGGTACAATGGAGTAAGAATTGTTGGGAGTGTAGTGGTGGAGTGAGATTAGACGACTTTACAAATGATGATTGGGAAGGGTGTGTAGAGGACAAGAGTGTTGAAATAATGTAAATGAAAAGAGCAGGCCTCATTTATTATTGGATATGTTGATATTGACATGGTTAATCCACAATGGGGATTAGTCATGTCAGTAATTGTATTAGACCAAATCCCCTTTATGGATTGGTCAACAAACAATTATAATAGGCATAATAAGAAGTCGGCCCCAGATAGCCAAGAAGACACGTGGAATAGCACAAAGGTGGTTTACCCACACCCGTGATAAGAAGTTGGCCTCGCCAGTGAAGAGACACTTCACACATGCCGAATCCTTAGAGTAATAAGGAGGCTAGTGCTTCATTTGATCATAACTCACTTGCTCATTCTAAGAAACAAGTTTTGATCTGTTACCGACAAAGGAGAGAGGGCGAAGAGTGGCACATCTTTGAGAGGCATCCGTATTGGTTTGAGTTATCTCGAACATTGTATTGACAATTTATGATAAGGAAGTTTTGTTGGTTTTCTTCCCCAGAGGGTTTCCCGTGATAAATGTTTTTCAGTCTCAGAATGTGTATTTCTCGCTGATCTTGTTCTCACGCTGCTTTCATCTATTGAAATGCAAAGAACTAATAATGGCATAAACATTAACATGGTTTCGAGCCAACCTGAAGAAAGCACAAACTACAAGAGGAAAAATGTCACTATTACAATACCTGCAAATTAAGGTTTTTCAAAAAGTGAATTCTTTTCAAATTCTAAAAACTTCACTCTAGAAAGTCAAGGCCTCCCCTGAAGGACCATTTCCTTTGGCACTTAGAGCACACCTTTCAATGGCTAGATTCTCCAAAAAAGTCAAACCCTAGCTCACAAAGTACCGTAAACCGTAAAATCGTAGTACCGCATACCAGAGTACCGTATACTAGAAACCGTAAGCACCAAATTCGTGAACTGCTAAATCAAGTTTGAGGGTGTTGTATTCTCGAAAACCCGAATGCACCAAATTTAACCTCACCCTCGAAGTCACCGCGATCTATCCCCTGATCGATTTTCAAAATCAAGTTTGAAAATTGTGGCTCTCATAAACCTAAGTTGTGCTTTGGTAGCTTTGCGTGTACTCAGAGAACTAGCTTGCAGTAACTGAACTCTCAAGTTGGTCCTCCCAAGATGGCAATGATTACCGCTACCGATGGAGCTTTCACTACCCCAGTCGCTATCGAGTATGTAATTTTACATATGTTTAATGGTTAAACCCCAAAGAGTATTTTGCGGTGAGAAGGGATTCTCTTGCCATAGATCCAAAAGGATCTCTAGATCCAAAAGGATCTCAATATAAAACACATTCAGAGGAATAATGAAACCCATGTGTGATTATTCCGATATACATCTATTTGTCATAAAATTATCTTGACTGCTAAGTAAAATGTTGAAGCTATGATCAAATTATTAGAAGAATTGAAAGTTGATCATAGAGTTTATCCTAACCTAACCTTTTGTCAAGTTGACTTAGTATCTTAGTACAGAAGATAGGTCAAGAAAGCACTCGAGTGAAGAGACCCAAAGAAAGAGTGAACTCATTCTTTGAGGACAAGGTTCCGTGTTTGATTATTAATCAAGATTCAAAGGTACACATGACTAAGTAAATAAGGATTCTCCAAAGAAGACAATGCAAGCATCTCACCAAGATGCATTCAACAAATGCTTTTCCCTACTCCCCTGAACTCAAATACGCAATGGAGACCATTGCTTCCTAAGGAGGGGAGGATTGATCCGTGTGGATACCGGGCCACCCACCTTTTCCAAATGGTCAAAACAGCTTTTCCGGCCATTTTGGCAATTTACTATTTTAAAGGTGTTTAACCTCTGGGCCATTTTGAGGGCCTAAATGAAGTTTTTTCTGAGATAGAGGTTCTCAATGATAGTCAAGGCACATTGAGCCCCCAAAATGAATCTCCTGGACGATAGCTTTCTCCTTCCAACGAAGCTAACACTCCTAAAACGGAGATCAGATGCAAAGCACACCGGAAGTTGATGCACCAATCCACCAAACAAGGCCCACATGACCTTTGGCACTCCATCTCCTGTGGTTAGGTTCGATGCCTAGGACCTTTGGCATTCCCGTATATTGTAAAAGGCCTTCCTGCATTTCATTGTAACAATCTTCTTTGCGAATGCGAAGAAGACACATCTCTTTTTCATAGATAAGCTACCACCATCCTAGTTAGTTCTCTACCATATTTTACGCTTCCCATTATTTATTTCCATTAATAGAAATTGTGTATTACCAGACTGCGGTTTATGGTTGCATCTCCTATATTTCTGTTATATTACTGATATACGCCATCTGTCTGCATTTCTTTATTATATCTCCGCTCTCATTTCGCGGCACTAAAATAACCGATCAAGGATTGGACACTTTCAAGAATGCTTCTAATTATCGAGGGCTTCAACATTCTAGCAAAACGTGGCACTTTCCAACTTGGACATTGAGCATTAGTATGACTCAGACCTACTTGATTCAGTATTCATTGTATATCCAAACTTTGGAGGCATAAGGAGCCCTCTATTGAGCATTTTGTAGCAGCCTCTATGAGCCATTCTCTACACCTGTTGAGTATTCCGTGATCGGCATCTTCATTGTAGCAAGTTTCTCTATCTTATGAATAAATGAGATGTTTTGGCTTGTCTATCATATTGTATATCTGTATGTTCCATGGTTGCCCTTTTCTATTATTTTGTCGACAATAATACATAAACACATCAAGAAACCCTATACCGAAATCAAGAGGCCATTCAAGAAGTAAACACAAGAACAAGTAGGACAACAAAGTGTTTTGACCTAAATACCTCACTCATAAAGTTTTAAAAAGACACTAAAACCGGATGATCCTTGCACAATGGCTTGGGATCATTATAGCGAGACCTAGGTCTTCACTTAGCTCAACATCCTCAACCAAGTGAAGAATTTGACGACATCGATAATCGTCAACATTGTTTTATATTGAGAATCAAACCTTTTCTATTGTTGAACATCCCTGGTATAAAAAATATGGTGTATTAATTTAGTATCATAAATGCCTGCATGATTTAGATCCCAATCAGAGATGGAGACTCTTCCTTGAAGCTTCTAAGTACATTATTTTGAGAGACTTCTTGTTTAGAAGGTCTCATTGATGGTATATTACTTCAATGTGTAAACGACGAGGAGGCACAAAATCACTACATGAAACTCATGGTCTTCAAATTCTATCATTCATTAAGTAACCACTTTTCTGCTAAAGCTATTGTTTTTAAAATCATCATAAATGGTTATTATTGGCCCCCTCAGCTTTTCGAGATTATAATTGCAAGATCTTGGGTGACAAATGCCAACAAGTCATTGGAAAGAATGTCATTCCATATGCTACTGCACCGGTTCCTCCCTTGATTTTCCTTTTCTAAATGGGGCCCTCGGACTTTATTGGTCCTATTAACTCTGCCTTCCAAGTAGGCAAATTTTCATTTTGGATGTACCATTGATTATTTCACTAAGTGGACTGGAGTTGTCCCTCTTAGGAATTCACTGGATGAACATGTAATTTCTTTCCAGGAAACTAATATCTTCTCCATAATTGGCATTCCTTTAGAAATTATCACAAATAATGGTCCTGCTTTCATTTCCACAAAATTGACTCAATTTTTAGCTAAGTTGGGAGTCAAACATATCACTTCATCAACTTATTATCCCCAAGGAAATGGGTGCCGAAGTCTACTAACAAGAATCAAGTTAGATGATAAAGAGGTTCAATCTAAGATAAACTCCCACAATGGAACACCTCTCACTTATGCCCTCAAGTGCATCACATTACCACCAAGGTAAGTACTGTGTTGCACCCCTTTAGCCGGTTTATGGCCAAGAAGCTATCTCCGGCCCCACTGAGATGGAACTCTCTATCTCTAAGGTTGATGCCATATTGAATAACAATTTCCAATGTTCCTCAAAGGATAAATGCACTATTATCCCTAGAAGAACAAATAAATTTTGCCTTGGGAAATATAAAGAGAAGACAACAAACTGTAAATAAATGCTTTAACAAACACGCAAAAGTCACAAATTTAAGGTGAATGAGAAAGTCTTACTATGGGACTCAAATTTTACGCCGACAAAGGAAGACAATCAAAGTTTTAAGAAATTATGGCTAGGTCCTTTCAAAACTCCGCTATCCCAGGGTACAAACTCTTTATCTTTAAAAGATTTGGAAGAGCTGATTATTTCTATAGTACCAATGGTTCCACTTGAAACATTATGTGGAACCATATTGATTACTAAACGCCATATTGGAATCACTATTGAACACAAATTTCTTTGTTTTGTTGTTTTATTTTACTTTGTTCAATTGACTTTTCAATTTTTTGTTTTATTTTTTGCTATTTTGTTTTGATGTTTATCGTGAATAAATTTTGGATAAGTTTTCCACAACAATGCCCTTCCGTAATTATTGTTGTTGATCAATAAATATGTACACAGTTTTCATGGTGTCCTCCTTTTAGACATCGCTGGAAATGATTTTTTCTTTCAAGCATCAACAATGCGATAGATGATTCGTCTTCCCTATTTTCTCTGCTATCCTTCTTCCCTCAATCCCTTTAGATTCAAAAAGAGCATATCAGAAAATTTCTCCTTAAAACATGAAGCAACACTATTTATTGTGATTGATCAAATGTTATGCATGCAAGACCAAACCCCCATAATCAACACTTTTCATGAGTTATTTTGAAAATCCCATCTCATTATTTCCATTAAACCATATTTTCCCCCTGTTGCATAATCATTCGGGTCAATAATTCTTTGATCCATGTTCATCGGTCTCCAAGCGAAAAACATACATTCTCGAAGTTTTAACTGGTTGAGAACATATTTCACTATGGAGTTGCCACTTTGTTGACGCCAAAGTGCAAATATAGGGTATTTGCTTGTACTTGGTTGTAACACCTTATTATTTAATTATATTTAATAATATACCATTAGGTGGGACCCCTTGTGTAACTTATGTGACTATGACAAATAAATGACACTTATGTTTCATGTGCTTATGAATTGGCTGTGACACGAACTATACAGTTTATTTTCTTTAAATCAATGTCAAAATAATTGATTACATGATGTTATGGGCAAGGTGACTAAAGAGGAAATGATGTTGTCTTAATTAGCTCTCACAAAGTATGACTATGTTTCTTTTAAATTGATGAAGGATATACACTCCATTTAATCACGAGGTGTATGGTGAGGTGATCATCTTGATTTCTTTCTATAAGGGTTGCATACATGAGTTTAATTGGAAATCTAAGTTGTGACTTGGTACCCCTAGAAGGGTTTTGATATATGTGTTACATGGGAATTTTGACAAGGGTTGGCTCATTTGTAAGTTTGAAACATTGGCAAACTATGGGGCATTCAGTTTGCATTTAATTTATTTGGATTTAATGGTTGACGAGTTGTATAGTTGGCTTGCTCATACCGGCTATGAATGATAATGTAAGTGTAGAAGCCATGTGCAGTAAAATGTGTAATGTCCCACTTTTGGGACATCACACATCATAGAGAGGTTTCATGAGACCGTGAGTAGCCAAATGGATGTTATAGCCAGTACATGGATTATTGAGAGGCATTATGGGGTCCAAATTGCATCAGCCATCCCATTTTCATCATTATGACCCATTCCGCATTGTAGTTGTTTCTTTGGTTTCATAGATTCCGACTATTTCCATGATTTGAGTATTTTGAGCTATAAGTCAATTAAATTCAATAAAGAGGTCATTTTCAACCTCTCAAGGTAATAGCTCATTGGAATCGAGAGCAACACTACATGATGGGATGGCTAGAAGTGAATCTCAGTGGCCAGGGAAGCCACAAAAAGAGATAACGAGCTTTTCAAAGGTAAAAAGGTTAATTGATCAACTAAAGGATTTAATTAATTAATTACATATTAATAAAATGAAAGTCACTTTGAGGGAGAAGGTGAGTAGAAGTATAAAGGAAAGGCAAGGGCCTTTATTCATTCATTCACATGATCATCTTTTGATATTCGTCTTCTAGCTAATGAACCCAACATCAGGTTTTGAGGGTTTTGACTTTAACAAACCCTAGAGGATCCATTCAAGAGGAAAGATTCCACCCAGTTTGTCCCAAGCTTGGTCTCTGAGATGCAATACTCTCCCACACAAATTCTAGTTCCGCATCTACCTACCAGGAGGATCTCATCGCCATAATGTGCATAGAGAGAGGGCACAATTAGTTGAGGGTTTCAAAGAAGAGGGGCTAATTCATCCATTGAGGAAGGATTCGTCCTAGCTGGGAGAAGGGATTTCGGGAATTCCGTGTATTGGGTTTTCCTTGCAGGTAACATAGAGCCATTCTTGGTTGTTTCGAGTATTTCAAAGGAGGACGTATTTGTATCAGAGGGACACCTCCTAAGAGGAGGGCACACCATTTTTTGGAGGATAGCTAGATCCAAGGATCTAGCGTGTATTTTGCCTAGTTGAGGATTTGGGTTTTCATTGTCGTGCCTCGATCTGTCATTCTAGTGGATTGGTGTTGTTGGAGGTCTCTAGGAGATAGGCCAATTTATCTAGGGTTTCTGTGCATCTGTGGGTACCCATACCTTGGAGGAGGTTCAATCCATGGGGTTTGGTGAGATCTTGGAGATTCGAGCACTTAGGTTGTTCCCCTTGCCATCACCGACTATTGTTCTCGCATCTCCTTGGAGGTGATTGGACACATTTGGCGGCAGGGCCGAATTGTTGAGGAGATTCAACATTCCAATAGGGCTGCATCATTCAAATTGGGGCCTTCGTTCTCCACACCACCCAACTCATCTCTTGTATTGATCTTCATTGGATATTTGGCCTTTGGAGGCCCTCAGGTATCTCTATTGAGCATTTTGTAACAGCTTCTATTGTCTATCTTCTTAGCCATCCTGAGCATTCCAGATTGATCTTCATTGTACCAGGTTATTCTATTATTATGAATAAAATTAGATCTCATAGCATTTTTTGCTTGTCTATCGTTATTGATCTTGCATATGGTTGAGGTATGTTCCATGATTGTATCTTCGCTTTCATTGCTGCAAACACACATATAAAATCATTAGCAAACCCTAAGGCTGAAATCAATCCCCACTTGGGAAAGGCTATCCAACATTTCCATAATTGTCATAATTACTTTAAAATTTCCACTTGGGGAATTCTTCATCATTCTCATTCTGTGTCTTTGAAAATCCTCACTTGAGGGAAAATCTTCATCAAGCATCTTCAAAATCCTCACTTGAGAGGAAATTCACTAATACCAACATTGTTGTTCTAAATTCCCCACCTAAAAGAGTGTCCACCATTGTCATAATCATTTTAATGCTTTTAAATTTCCAGAGAATTTGAGAGAAATTCTCCATCATATTCATTGGTGCCTTGGAAATATTCATCTACACATTGAAACTCCTCACTCTATAATTCTTTATCCTAATCATTTAAAATGTTGATCATATTCTCCACTTTGACCTACATTTTGATTATTTTCATTACTATTAAATTGTTGAATAGATTTATCACCATCATATCCCTCCTCTTCATCATCAATGCCTTTAAAGTCCTCTGATTTAGGACTCTCATGAGGAACATGTTGAATAAAATACTTTCACTATGAAATTTTGACTAGCTGAAAAATACGATGTTTCTTTTGCATTACAAGCATTCCTATCGCAGTTTCTAGTCCCAACAGAAGAGGTATGCCAACAATTTGTTGATGTCTCAAATATAAAATCTTATTTATCCTGACGAAGCCATCCCTTCTTTCTAAGAACATAGAATGATACAAATGCCTGAATCTCCCAATGACACTCTTATAACTTGCATAATGATATTTTCTAAATCACCTCTCTCCAAAAAATCCCTCAAAAATCCCCGGCCCTCCAAAATTTTCCCCAAAATATTCCCCAAAATTCTCAAAAATTTTTTCCTCCAAATTCCCAATTTTTCTCTTTATTATTTTCCCCTTAAAAATTAAAAAACAACTTTTACTCTTTATTTCATTATTTACATGTTCAAGACAATATTTCTCATGTTTATTTATTTATCCCACATTCATTAAACATAGCGATGATCAATATAATTTTAGATATATATGTAGACAATATACCTAATTTTTATTTATCCCACATTCGTTATACTAACAATAATTTATATCATCTGTGTTATATATACATAGTCTTGTTTTATCCTTTTACATTGTGTGATATCTTGGGCAATATTCGTTAAAGGATTTGGAGCAAGCTACAAGGGAGAAACATCGAGAAGACATCCGAGGAGAATCTAGCATTTGAGAGGTTAGTTATTTTTTAAATTCTTACCATTTACCAAAACAACAATTATAAGATCATCTTTGAATCACATATTAATTTTTCATGCGAAAATTAAAAACCTTAAATTTTTTTAGATGTTTTCTAATTTTTTTTTCTAAAAAAGTCTCAACTTTTAAAAAAAATTGAGACTTTTAAAAACAAAATTTAACAAAATCCTTAAGATTTTTTGAAAAATAAAAAGAAAAAAAAGTCAAATTTAGGTATAGTTTTGTTAAAACATTTAGCTTTTTTATTGTTTTTTACTTAATTTTTTTTAGTTTTGGCCCATGGTGCTTACTTGGCAATGTTCGGGGCTTGGTCGTGGGGTTGGGGCGATGTCGAACATTGCCCTAGCTCCCCACGACCAAGGCACGGTCTCGGCATAAGCCTAATAACTCCATGGGTAAAAAAAATTAAATATGGGTCAAAATTAAAAAAAATAAATTTAAATTAGTTCTTATATTCAATG
>SNQJ01S0106940.1:4998-20253 GCA_010110895.2 Picea sitchensis | reverse complement strand
CTTTTTGTTCCTATTCTTTCCTCCAAGTTGTTGATGATTTTTTGGTTGTGTGGATTGCACCATATTCACCTTAGAGGTATGAGTGGGGACCAAAGCAGTTTGAGCAATGGGAACAATAGTCTATGAGTTTTATGAGATAGTAATGTGATTCATTTGATCAACTAGCTAGCCCACATAGGCATGGGAAACAAAACCAACCATGCCGTCAAAATGGGGTCCTGGATTTTGTTTCTTCGGATCCATTAACGATCGAGGATAATGTCATAAAGAGTACCTGACTAAGAATATATCAAATCTAAGTGTTGGGAATGCAAGATGGCCTACTCTTTGGTAACTTCCCCCGCCATAGCAACATATTTGGAAATGGATAGTAAGCGAGGCTTTGTGAATCACTCCATGAGAAGTTGGTCAGGAATCTAGGTTTTGATCATCCTACATCATCGCCTCCACTCATGAATGTGATCGGATATGTGAGTGGAAGTATCTTGATGCAACGATGTTAAGAGATCCGTTCTTATCTCATATCATATAAATAATTGGTAGTGCACCAAAAACTACATAGCCAAGTCATTGAAGCTTGACGGGAACCTAAAACACCATCTTTTTCACAACCATTTTCCACCTTTTTGGCCATTTTTTCTTGTCATAGTAATTATCTTTGAGCTTACCTTTGATACATTTTGCTTGAAGTATGCTTCCCCACAATTTATGTCATTTTAAGTGATTATTCTAGTGTGATTAGGGGGGAAACTAACCTATTTATGCTTACTAATGAAAATTCTTATAAGACATTGTTCTAGATAGGCTATTGTAGGTGCTTCTATAGTCGATGTAACACCTACCAAGACGTTGTTATAACACCTATTTTTTTCTTTGTTGTAAGACCTACCTTGCGATTACTATAAGACCTACCTTGTCATCGATGTAACACCTACTAAGTCATTGTTGTAACACTTGTTGTTGCCATTGTTCTAACACCTACCTTGACGCTATTGTAACACCTACCAGGTCATTGTTGTAACACCATTTTTTGTTGATTCCTTGACACCAATCATTTCAATTGTCATTACACCACCACCATGATCAGATAAAACACCATCGATTCATGTGGTTGTTACGCCACCTGTGACAACACTGGATGTCTTGGCTGTTACACGATGTTATTAATTCATCAAGTGAAATGGTGTGCCATTTTGGGAAAATAAAACTATGCAACTGAAGTACGCTAGTATGAGACAACTAGATTGCATCACTGGACCATAACTAATTCAACACATTTTTTCATCATGTTAATTGATCGATGAGGATGCCAAGTCACAATTTGTATTTTTGTCAAGTTGTTGAAACAAGACTAGGAAAATGATTTGTATTTTTTCCTATCTTAGTCAAGTTGTTGAAATGAGTTTGAGAATAACCTGGGGATCGTATACCCTCATGGTTGTCCTCAACTATTTTCCAAGATTATGTGATGTAAAAACATATAAGAACCCTGCTCAAATCAAGAGAGGAGAGGAGAATTGTTACTATGAATTTGATACTCTAGTTATCCATTTAACAAAGGTGTTGTTTTGTTCCTATGCAATTATTTCTTGTGTTGGATTAGGATTTAAGTTCGTTTTCCGACTGTAGGTTTCTCCCAATACCTTGTCTAGGGAGGTAGGCCCCCCTCCTTAGCTAGGTATTGTTGTATCTTAGGATAGATTCAGTAAGCTTTTTGATTTCTTCATTTAAAGATTTGTGTGTGTGTGTGTGTGATTGTCATTTTATTTATTTCCGCAGTTCCATTGTTGATGCTCTGTTACAGTAATATACATTTCTTGTTTATGCAATTTTTTTCCTACTCGTAATTAGGATAGACTGATCCTAAAATCTTGCTTGGGAATCTGTGTTGTTTTCAATATTTACAGAAGTTTGAACATAACTACAAGTTGATTGAATTTCCTACACAGATCTCAATATTTGTTAATTACATGGTTGAGGATTGAAATATACTTATCGTCATATTCACCATTTAGAGCTTTACTTTCCTTGCAAGAATTGGTTCATGTCATTTCCTGTAGCATGTATTTCATTTTCCGCAATTTAGTTAGAATTTCCTTCTCTCAATTTAACTATATTTTCCTTTCTACAAATTAACTAGAATTTCCTTTCTGCAATTGATTTAGAATTTCCTTTCTGCAAATTAGCTAGAATTTCCTTTCTGCAAATTAGCTAGAATTTCCTTTCTGCAATTTAGTTAAAACTTCCTTTCTGCAAATTGTTTAGGTTTCCTTCCCCACAATTTCTATTTCATACCTCTAGAGGTTACAACATATTGCTTCCTATCCAGTTGAACTAGTTTACCTTGCTTGCAACTTGATTAGTCTTTTTTCCAGCATGTCTTTCTTGGCATTGGTGACCTTGTTAGAAGTATTATGAAACTCTTATCTTGTGATCAATAATTCCTACAACAACTTCATAACTAGAACAATGTTTCAACAAATTGTCTTGGCATATATAGTGCATGGTAGTTCGCAAGTTCCATATGAACCCCTGGTTTGACAATTAAATGATTAGTCCTTCTAATAACCCTTTTAAGAAATTAAAAGGTAATTAGAAAACCCGTCATTTTTGGCATCGTTGTCAGGGAATTGTCAACAGTACAACTTCTTTCTTTAATGTTTATAGTCTTTAATAGTTCTGGGAATTTATTTTTCCACATGTGTGAATATTTCTTTTTCAACTGGCGTGTCTACTTTTTAGCTTGTTTCTTTGATTTGGTGTGTTATTTTCAAATTCCATGTGCTTTTATTTAAAATTGGAATGTCTTTTTAACCCATGAGAAGAAATAAGGATCCTTTAGAAAGATTTAGTAGTTCTACCAAAAACCCCCAAGAAACTAACTTTGTAGGGAAACCACACAAAGCAGAAGGATCCAACCAACCCAATTATCAGACGCCTACAACTAGCTCTCTAGCCAAGAGAAGACCGAAAGATTCCATGAAAAATCAACGCATCCAGTCCATCCTTTGGAAGCCACATCCTCGATCCAGGCAGAAACATTATTTCTCTAAGGAAGTATAAATTCTACAGTAGATGAACAAATAGGCCACAGTTTCAAAGTGCGAGTCAATCCTACTTTTCCCTGCTACATTTCCATAGCAACGAGAGGATAATTTCCTGGGGATTATAACATAAATGGCATAAGAAGTTGATTGTAATGTGAAGGAGGAGATTGCCACCTTTGAATTCCCAATCAGAAACACATAAGGGGTGGCTCAAATAAAGAATATCCCACACTTCGCCCTACCAAATTTCAATGGCATGGTTAACGAGGACCAAGATACATTCCTCTTCGGATTTGATGTCCTCTGCAAGAGTTATGATTATGTCTCCAACGCCCATAAATTGAAGCTCTTTCTCGTCACTCGAAAAAATGTTGCCCATCGATGGTTGATGGTACTTGGTGGGAATTGTATCGCCCCATGGGCACAAATGAATAAATAGTTCCTTGAAAAATACCAGGACTACTACAAATATAAGGATCGTAGGGAAGAAATATTCAATAGACTTAGAAGGAGGACAATATCATTGAAGACTTTGTGGAATGCTTTAAATATAATTTACAATGAACGAGACAAATCCATCTAGATCCAGAGACCAAATGGATCCCGCTTCTAAGAGGGTTCAAAGACGATTGTATCGACATCTTGAGCTTGATGGGTGGAGTTGATTTATACCAACAATAATATGAAGTTATTTGCAAATTATGATGAAGATATTCTAGAGAAATTTCATGGCCAAGAAAAGGGCCAAGGGAAATGCTAGGACGAGTCAACAAGTCATTAGGCGAAGGGATTATCTTAGCTCAGATCAATAACCTATTGGAGGATTTTAAAACATATATACTCAATTCATTAAGCTCCCATTTAGATATGTTGCAATTGAAAAAGAAGTAGGAGGAGGTAGAATTGGCCTTAGCTATATTTTGCCCGAAATGTAGAAGAAAGCATCCATTGAAAGAGTGTCCACTTGACCAAATTGAAATCTGTGGGATTTGCGAAGAAGAACACTCCACGAGCAAGTTTCCCTCTTTACATGGTTTAAAGGTAGTTTATCAAGAAGCAAGTGGGGATGCCAATCAATTATTCCATGTCATGGAAAAATGACCATGGCAACCTGAACCTCTAGGTATGTTTCCTGACCAATCCCAACATTCCAATTCTTATTGGACTAACCCTTCCATGCAATATCCTCCTCAACAGTGGTACCCACCTAATCCATCTAATCCACAGTGGATGCCTCCATCACCCCAAAACCATCCTTAGCAATAGGGATGGAGGAACCCACCTTTTGGGGGACCTTAACCGTCATTACCACAATAACCTACGACACCCCTACCTCCACAGCAACTCCAACAGCCTAACCCACCTCCTCCTCAACCTCAACTCCCAAAAAAACCTATCCCTAACCCCAATCACTGACCAACACAACAAACACATGCTAATGGATTCCCACTTTACCCCACTTACTCTATCTCTTCCCTAGAATGTCAGGATATACAATTAAGATCTAGAAAGACCTTGTATAAGTGATCCTCACCAATAACTATAAAATATTATGAGGAAGAGGCTCTAGTTGAAAATCCATCAAACACACAATCCCCTGCTTCTCCTTTGGAGCTAGACCAAAACAAGAATGAGGTGTTGAACCCACCTTTCTTTCACCTAGGACTACACATATATGAAGGGGATTCACTTGGATTTGTGCACACACCATATATACATCAAAGAGGAATCCAGACCCATTCACCAACCTCGTTGAAGGATGAACCCATAATTGAAGGAAGATCTCTTTGCCAATCCACTACATGCTTCCATAAAAACGTTGTCCTAAAACATACAATGCATGTGTGTGAGTTGTGGTTTATAGGACAAGTATTACCCACACACCAACACACAAATAATAACCACAAAGTTACATAGCATTGAATAATATGCATCATGCTAATGTTGGCAATGGATAGTATGAGTCTTGTATCTATTCACCCATGTGGGTATTATGAGAGAAAACATTCGCATAGAAGTGGTTTCTATGAATTATATTGGTTGAAGTATAAACATTCTAGATTTTAACTTTTTTTTTTATAGGTGGTTTCTATGATTTATATTGATTGCAATATAAATGTTTTAGGTTTTAGTTTTTTTTTAGAAATATTATATAATTAATTTTGTTTAAAATCTTGAATCTACAACTTAGATGGTTAAATATATATAATTCAAATGCCTCTAATTTTTGTAAGACATTGAATCCTTTATATAATCATAAATGTAATTTAAACAAAATAAAATTACAATTTCATCCAAATTTTAAACCTTTATATTGAACTAGGGTTTTAATGGTCAATATTCCGATAGTGCTTGGAGATTTATTATAGAAATAAAACAAATAGCCTGTTCACAATAACCGAGGTGGAGAGATGCCAAATTTCAAATTCAATCCCAGCTTTGTTATATCTCGTATTTGTTGGTTTCCATGATCATGACATTTACTTGAATATATGTACCCATCTTGTCGTGAGCTAGCTGTAGCCCATATCATTTGTACATCATCATCATGGCATTTATTTGAATAAGGTACCCATTTGTCCTGTGCTAGCTGTAGTCCATATCATCTGTATAGTAGTTGAATGCGTGTCAAATTGGAGACCATATATAGCTAAGCGTACAACAGCTACAGGCGCGTTAAATAAACGCGTTCGAGCATAGTTGTTGAGAAGAAGACCTAGAGAACATTTTCTTTTAGGGCCGGTGGGTATTGTATGAGCGTGCATTGACCAGAGCGAATGCTTTTCATTACAATCTTCTCTACCATTTCTCCGCTTCTGAAATTCCAACGATCTGCTCCCTCCCTATTTGCCTCGATCCAGCCGAAGTTTTCCAGCATGGCCGCATCCGGCTCAACAGCTGCATCCACCTCTACCGTTGGTAATTTCAACTATGATGTATTGAGAACCTTCAGGAGTTATTTCTACCGTCGCCGTCTTTCACATGGATTGAGAACCTTTCTGGTTGAGCAGGAATTGCAAGGAGGGACTTCAACTTTTCAAATCGAAGGCATTGGAGTGGAAAATTTCAAGCAGTAAAGATTGTGGGCTTGAGCGGAGTAGGAAAGACAACCGTGGCAAAAGATCTCCTCAATTGTAAGAGTTTACAATACAGTGGATCTTGTTTTGTATCTGATGCCATAGGTAAAGGTCCTCGGAGTAGGAAAGACAACCTTGGCAAAAGATTTCTTCCATGGTAAGAATTTACATGATAGTAGACATTCTTTTCTATCTGATGTGAGAGGTAAATGTCTAGAGTTTGATTGAATCAGATCCACTAAACATTGATGTAAGTACAGAGACTTGAAAACTTTTTTTCATTTTCTCAAGTCTTACTAATTTTAGATGACATAGATCAGGTGGATCACGTTGATGCACTTTGAAACTAAGATTGTAGATAAATTTTTAAAAGTTTCTCTATACGTTGACTAAAGTGATGCACTTTGAAACTAAGAATTTCTGGTAGACAAGTTCTTAGAAATCTCTATTCAACAGCTTTTTGGTCTTTGAAAGTGTTTGGCCACTTCTTTGTTGGAAGACCGATTGGATAGACCTCAAGGGATATGAGGATATCCATTGCCTTTTGATAGACCTCAAGGGATATGAGGATATCCATTGCCTTTTTCGTCTTTGAAAGTGTTTGGGCACTTATTTGTTGTTGGAGACCAATTGGATAGACCTCAAGGGATATGAGGATAAACATATATTCTTAAACATTCTGTTTTTTTCCGGGAGAAAACAGATATGACTATAGGAATATGGAAATGGATGAGGTTGGAAAGACTTGTGGGATTTCAAATGTACAGAACAAGGGTTTTGTGGAGGGGTACATTGAAAATGTTATATATATACACAATAATTTTAAATAAAGATTTGAGAAGAGTATTGCAGAGGCTTCAGTATTGTCGCGTTGTTTTTGAGCTTCAACAGAGAGAACATCAATGATTTGTTGCAGCCAACATATCTAAGTAGTCCATCGTTCCATCTTGTATAGAGTATTCAATAGAAATCCATGTACTTGTCCATTGACTCTTCCATGGACAAGTTTATGCTTTTACTACTCCAACATTTAGTCCAGCTCAAATGTATCATTTACTGAAAGTGTATACCCTAACATTCAACATCTTCACTTCAGCTCTTGTAATGATTTGGTGGAGGTTGTAACATTGCCAATATGCTTATATACTTGGATTTGATGGATTGTGATAATCTAAGAAAAACAGAAGGGTTTTCTAGTCTTGAAAAGCTTGGTAATTTGGGCATTAGAAGGGGTGCAGAGAAGTGGAATAGGTGCCAAGTATTGGCAATTGGTATCTTTGGTGGAGCTGTGGGCATATGGATGTGTGAAGCTGAAGAGCATACAGGAAATGGTGCAGCTGACAAAGCTTCTACTTGAACGTTCTATGTCATCGGAGAAGCTCGATGTGCTTGTATATCACAAACTGCAGTGGGATGGGACAGCAGTCGAGAACAGCTGCTGCAACGATTGAAAAAGGGCCCCGTGATATAAAAGCAAAGTAAAGAAAGCAGTTTTACAAACCATTTAATAACTATAGTCCTGGGCATAGTGCTCAGTAAAGGCTGCATATATTTCTGTTTGATGGGCTCTGTGAGATTTGCATTAATTAATAAAAATGACTATCGAGTATCTGTTGTTGTAGAATAGTGCAAGAACAATATGAGAGCTTGAGCTCTCCGTGTGGATAAAGAAGGCTAAATGTGGATAAAAGGTTTATGCCTGAACTGTACTATCTAGTTCTTGCTTTGATATGTGCCCACTGAATATTTTCAATCCGCCCAGATAAGTAGTTAAATGTGTTATTCAAAAGCATATGAGAAATGAAATGTTTTTCTCATATATATTTTTCTAAATTATCAAAAATACAACTTGTTTTTAAATTTTTCTTCTAAATTATTCAAAAATTATTAAAAAAAAATACAATTTGAGTGGGTACAACATTTTTCCAGATTCAATTCAGAGAACATTTTTTCAGATTCAAATCATTTTTTCAGATTCAAATTTAAATTATTCTTCTAAATTATTAAAAAATTATGAAAAGAAAATAACAATTTGAGTGGGTACAACATTTTTCCAGATTCAATTCAGAGAACATTTTTTTCAGATTCAAATCTAAACAAGTAGATTCAAATCTAAACAAGTAGAGGGTAGAATATGTATATACTAGTATGTGTTATTATGAATAAATCTATAAAAACAACCAAATTGATAATGGTAAACATGTAAACATAAATTTTGCTAGATGGAAACGGTTGCATGTGGCAGTGGAACAACGGCTGCACGAGAAGTGGCTATAACAAAAGCACTTTGTTGTTAGGCATGGTCCAAATTCTAAAGTTGTCGTTGATTTCTTTAATACGTTTTTGTTAAGAATTGTTCTTTATATAAGAAGATATGTCACTTACAGTGCAGTTAGGAGCGCTATGGTGAAGTACCATAATTTTATTGTTGTAACAAGAGTTTTATTGACAAGCAGAATAATAAATGAGTTTCTTTTCTCTTCAACCAGCCAGGTTCATTGTTTGTTTGTTAATTCTTGTTTTCTGTATTTGTTACCTACTGTGGAGTGAGGTATATGGTATTTTCTTTCCTATTGAGTATTCAGGGTTGTGTTTTTTCACGGTATCGTATCTTTTTTGCCTTACTGCCTATGTTGGATTTGCAGATTTAAAAGGCTGATTGTGGCTCTTGGAGTATAGTTGTTGGTGTTTTATTTGTACATGAAACTTTTATTCTTCTGGATCAGGTGTCGAAGTGCATTTGTTAGAGGTAAAGGCTTGGATGCTTGATTCGATTGGCTAGAAGGGAATGTGGAGTGTTAGTTAGGTCCCCCTACCTGTGCTACCGTAATCCTAATTTGGTTATTTACAGATGAAAACTTGTCCATCTATGATGTAAGTGGGTTTGAACATTGTTCGAGTCTTTGGAGGATTATTAAGAAGGATATAGCTGAACCCTAGAACGATGATAGGCAAGAGTTCACCTGTGCTACCGTAATCCTATTTTGGTTATTTACAGATGAAAACTTGTCCATCTGTGATATAAGTGGGTTTGAAGATTGTTCTTAGAGTCTTAGGAGGATTATTAAGAAAGATATAGCTGAACCCTAGAACGATGATGGGCAAAAGTTCTTCTGAAAGGGCAAGCTTGAGCAAGCAAGAGTCCTAAACAATAAGGCCTCCAGTTAACGTTTAAATATGATACAACCCAAAGTGGCATGCAACCTAGACACACACTGGGCTGCCGACCTACACTCACGAGGCACAAATGAAATATAGGATGCACACCCAAGTCTTGTTTTAAAGGACAAACACAAGGGAAAATTGAAAATTGCACAAAGAAAGCTTCGATTAAACTATAGATTAATGTGTTTACCTGCATGTCACTTAATGGGTTTCAAACTGCTTCAATAATGATAGATCCAAATGCTTTTTACTTCAATCACTAATTGGAAGGCCCAAGTCTCGGCAAGCTAGAAAAATTCAAAGAAAAGTGTCGAAAGAAAAATAAAGTTAACTTGGGTCTCTTTTTCTTTGCTTCTGCCATCCTTTTTTTTCTCAATTTCCTTTTATTATATTCTATTTTCCTATTCTTGCATGTTTTCTTTGGTTTTCCTTCTCTTCTCAATTTATTTGCTATTTTTCTCAACCTTGGAACAACCATACTACTCTTGCCAACAATTCCCAACAATCCAATAACTATTAAGAACAATTTTAGTTAACAACCTGTTGTTATTAAGACTCTTTTACTTCTCCATTCTTCCCCATTTCTAGTCCTCCTTACCTCTACAATTTTTCCCAATAGCTTGCTAGAGGTACCTCTCCTCTCTGCGAGGGGATTTTTCTTCAATTCTCTCCTCTTCTTCACCTATGTCTACTTTAATACTTCGTGGCAGTCCTCATTCGTGAGAGAGCTGTGCCCCTCCTTGCTTCTCTATCTCCTCGTTTTCTTCCTAAGCTCTTCTAGTCTCCTTGTCCCGTCTCATTCAGAAGGAAGTACTGTTCCTCTTCCCCAAACTCCGCCCCCCTCCTCAAACCTCAATGGCCCTATTAAATATATTTAAACGCCTCCACTAAAATTATGCCAAGTGTACCTATTGTCAAGAAAACAGAAAACAACCCGATCACAATAACTCTACTAAAGTCGCGTGGCTGAAAACTTGGGCCCCAAAAAACATTTATGCTAAGGAAAGCCACGGGGAAAACAAAAGTCAAACGATGTAATGGATGCTGATTCATTTTGGTTGCCCCTTTACTCCTTTTCTTAAGATCCTTTGAACAGCTAGGATGACCTTTAGGACCCATCCAATGAAGTGATGAATGTGTTGCTAAAATTTTTGAAGTGGCCCAACTACCTTTCTTGCTTCTAGTTCATCAACCAACGCAATGGGCTATTGTCCGTTGGACGGCAAATAAACATGGGGCTAATATTTTGTGGAGGGCTGGTTTGATGCCCTTGCATCAATCTTTGAGTAAAAAGAAAAGCTCAATTTCTGGTTAAAGCCAGAAGTATTGCTAATTCTCCACCATTGTTCCCTCACTATACATGCCATTCCAACATGCAAACAAGCAAATTTGTGCATCTTTTGCTTCTTTCTATAATTCCATACTTGAAACTTCAGGTTTTTGCATTTGGAAATTTACCCATGGCTCATCAAATCTTTCTTCACTACATTAAGATTTCCCAACACAATCTCTTGTGTCTTATTTTTAAATTTGTAATTAAAAACACAGTCCTTGCTTCTTTTGGGGCCCACTAACATAGCAAGGACATTCTCCTCTAAATGTTGTCAAACGCAATAAGATCCCTCTCGTTGTTCTCTTCATCTCGGTTATTAGCATCAATCCCACCAATGTGGTATTTTTTTTTTTTCAAAGTTATCTATAAATTAGAACAATCATCACAACAAATCTAGTATTATTATGAGATTTTTTATTATTCAAGTTTATTTTTTTTAGATGGTGAATTTATTATCATTAGCTTATTATTCAAATTTATAAAAAATAATTGAAATACAAAAATGAAAAAATAAGAAATTGACACACCGACCACATAAATGAAAACAAGATGTATATTAGGAAATCCGATATGGGAGAAAAGACAACTAGAAGGGGGTCCTATGCTTTGCTTTTTTTTTTGTAATGAAAATGTAAATACAAAAAAAACGGGCATTCAAAATGGAGTTGTCCTTGACACTGCAACTTCAATGGTTGTAATTTTCCTCCTCTGTTATGTTTTCAAATTCCACTCTTAGATGTTTTGCTTAACTATGGAGCAAATACAACGCTAAAAGAATGGAACCCCCTCTCTTCCTAGTGATCCAATATTTAACATACCTTGAGAGCCTCTAGGGTTAGGGTTTTTGCATGTTTCAACCCTCTATTAGTGTTAGGGTTTCTGACCTTCTAGTATCTTCTTGAAAGTCCACACGTGATTAGGCCCACATGTGAGTAATGGGGGTTGATGTGGTATCCATTTGGTACCATGGTGGTCAACAAGGTATGCCTATTTCTAGGAGGCATAACTTATGCATATGAACTTCGATTGAAGTGATTTTTGCACCGTTGGAAAGGTTTAAGTGTATAGAACAATGCAAAAATGAGAGGGGGGGTGGGGGAAAGGGGATTTTCCTCTACCTTCTCCCCGGAGTACCATTTTTCTTTTCTTATAAGTTGTCATTTCAATTCGATTTTCCAAAGGTCATGTTGTGCATGTATGGTAGTTTTGGTCATTTTCTGCAAAGTCATTTTTTTTACAAACTCTACCTAAGTTTTTGGTGCTAAGTCCTCTATAGTGAGTCAGATATACTTTTCAATTCCTTGATCTAACATGGAAGACTCATAGAGTTTTAGATTTTCCACATTCATTACTAAGTAAATGTGTATATATGGGGGTAGACTGAGTCTGTAAGCATTATCACTCTATTTCTCCAATACCTCAAAAGGACCATACCACATAGCCTTGATCTTCTTACTAGAACCTTTAATATTTTTTCATTCAATTGCAACCAAATTTTGTCTTCCACCTTGATTTTTTTATCAGTTATGTGCTTATCATGTTAGACCTTGTACATTTCCACTTATTTTTTCAATGTATCTTGTATTTGCAAATGGATCTGCCTAATATTTTTAACAAATTTCTCCACTTTCAATGTGAAGGTGACAAATACCCAAAACAAGTTTTGAAAGGAGAATTACCAGTGGAAGTATGGCCTGTTATATTATAGGAGTGTTGAATAAAGTTCATATTTTCATCCTAGGTCTTTGGATGTTTTTGGTTGTAAACCCTCAAAAGTTGAACCAATAGCCTATTGACAACATATTGACAAGGTTTTTAATCATCTTTCTGATTAATTAGCAAGACAACTAAGAGTATGTACATTAAATTGTCAACCTGAGGTTCTAGTTTTACTTGTGAGTTACCGTGCACTTTATATGCAAGCTACAAATATTTCTTTCACTAGTTTGTTTAGGGTGTAGTTGTAGTTTCAACAATTACTTCTACATGCAAGAAATAAATTGACTAAGGGTAAATTGCAGGAAAAGGAAGTTCACAGTTGTTTTGAAAGTAAACCTACACTTATATTTGGAAAAGAAATTGACTATTGGTGGAATTAAAATTCACTCTCATTGGAATTGAAATTCACACTTGCTCGAAAGGAATTTGCATAAAGCAAACCTATTATTATATAGTGATATTGTATATAGCTTAGAGTAGTAAACATTATTATTGAGTTAAGCACATTCCTTCAAAATATCTTATTGAGACGAATGCAATGAACATAACTTGCAAATCTTATTTATAAATGAAATACAATCCTTTTGAAACAAATAAATCCAAAATATAATTCTATTAAGATGATAAATCTCATTTATAAATGAATTACAATTCTACGGAAATAAATACAACTTATCGAGTAACTACAATATACAAGAATAAAGCTAAAATAATCTTAGAATATAATCGTGTAGAAATATAATCATAAACAAATATAATCTAGCAAATAAATGCAATCCTACATAAATAAATAATTGCGAAAATAAATAAAATCACACATCAAGAAATGAAAAACTACCTAAACTACACAACACTCTATTTTATTGAAGTGGGTGTTGGCTTCATAGAACATAGTGTTAATATTAACCTACATCATTATTAAAAACATACAAATGAAACTAGTACTTATATTGAAGAATAATTCTTACTATCGACGATGAGAAAGAACTCATTTATTCTCAAGTATCTCTTTTATACACGAGCTTGCTTTAAAATAGAAATAACAAATGTATGAATATAGATCAAAGTCTTGAGAATTAATGAATCTCAAGTGGTTACAACCATTTTAAAATTTACATAATATTAAAAATGATTTCCAATATTCTTTCCAAATCCCAATGGATATTAGAATATATTTAATTGTAAAATTTATATTAAGATATGTGGGTTATAACAATTTGCACAAAATAATTATCAATGGTGTTAAGCTCCCTAGATCCATGGCATATACAAGGGAAATTTCTAAATATATAATAAAAAAGAGTATGCACAAGTGGGCACATAGAAATATGCCTTCCAATAATTAAAACCATGAAATATATGTTTTATTCTCTTCCCCAGGTGACTATATGATTGGTGGTGGTCAATTTCCTCATTCATAGCATGTTAAATATACAACACACATGGATCTACAAATTATTTACACTATTAACTCAAATTTCTTCTGACTTGTAGCTTGCAGGCTCATTTCATAAGATCTTGAACTAATATACTATCACAATTTGTCTACAAATAAGTCAATGTTCATAAGTAAATACGAAATATGTATTTCTCCTAATGATAATAAGATTTTTAATTTAAATACTAAAGAAATGCAATAGAAAACATTTTACGTTAAAATTATGATTTTAAACGTCAAGAGGGATAAATATGGGGTTATGGATAAGTAAGTAAAAATATATATAAATGATGACAAAATATTTGAGGTTTATCACTTATGTCTACCCATATGTTTGTGGGTGGAATGTTGTAGATCTTTTCAACTCGGTGTTCATCTCCATCTAAAGTGTAGCCCAAAAGGCACTAAGAAATTTGATATCCTTGTTTGAGATGATGCTATGAACTTCCATAGGCACCACACTACCTCAACAAAACTCCTAACTTCAGTGACATTAATAGGCATTGGCCAATTGATGATAGCCTCCAGCTTCACATAATCTATCTTGAGTTCCCTCCCACAGATCATGTACCCTAAATACACCAATGATTGCGACAAACTCACATTTCTTAAGGTTATCCAACAATTATGTTTTTTTGAAGTCTCTAACATCTGCATCGTATGTGATATGTGTTCTTCCTAGATACAACTATAAACCTATATGTCATCCAACTACACTTTTACAAATGAATCTAAATAGAGACTCAATACATCATTTATCAATCACATAAATGTAGCTAGTACAATAAATAAACCAAAAGGCATGATCAACCATTCATATAGATTTTGCCTTGTTTTTAAGGCAATGTTATAGATGTCTTCTTCTTTAACACACACCTAGTGGTATCCCAATTTGAGATCCAACTTGGTGAAGTACTTGGTATGTTGCAACTAGTCTAACAAATCGTCGATCTTGGGAAAATGGTACATATTCTTGCATGTGATATTATTCAAGGTTCTATAGTTGATACACATTAGCCGGGTCCCATTCTTCTTAGATACTATGATGATAGGTGACCCACAAGGTGAGGGTCTTGGTTGAATTAATCCATGCTCCAGTGGCTGTTATTGGATAAATATGTAAGTGAAGACACAAACCAATCTCCTTAGATCCACCTGGATCTAGAACAAAGCAAGACAGAATATGACTCTTTCCTTATATTTTAACCATTGAATTAAATAGGAGGCAAGAACTAATAACATACCTTATTATCGCTTCCTATGGTCTTTGTTGCTCCTGCTTCGCTCCAGTGCTCTCGTGCAGTCAAGACCAAGACAACACAAACCAACCAAAGTGAAGATAGCACAATCTATTCAACAATCAATCTATGTATATGATCAAGGAATTATACAATAAAACACAACAATCTTTACAGGAAAGAATCATATTACTGTATCATATTAAATGTGAAAGAGAGATTACAACCATGGCCTTGA
>SNQJ01S0106939.1:34064-48749 GCA_010110895.2 Picea sitchensis | reverse complement strand
CAGCTATCTATTTTGAATCGGGATCAAACTTAGGAAGCCATTTCTCCGGGTGCTTAGGTAAAGGGTGCTAGGCTCCAGGTACAACTACAGCATCCTGGTCCAACCAGGGTCTAGCAGGGTTGTTCTAATTTTCCATTGGGGTAGTGGGTGTGGAAGGCTGAGAAGGTAGATTACCTTCGTCAGAAGCGGAATCTCCTCCAGAAGAGGAAGGAGATGAAGGAGGTGGTGAAGGAGGTATCCCAGATCCTCCTACAGCAGGATTTAAGTTTGGATCTGGAGAATTCACAGCGAGGTCAATGTCACCTAACTGTTCTCTAATATTAGAGAAGTCTAAAGGTTGACCCCACGAGCGGTTTGGTTGCCTAAGACTAGCTAAGGCACTCTGTGTTTTGATAAGAGATTGACGAACGATCTCTTGGAGATCACCACCTGTAGGATTAGGGGTTGCTGGCTCAACTGTGATTTGCGGATTTTCGGTTGAAGTAGTTGTTGTTTGAGGGGGAATATTATCTTGTGAACGACTTCTAGTCACTATAGGTGTGCGATTAGGTGGGGGAGGAGTCTCGCGACCGCCTCGTGCCATTAATTAAGTTCTATCCCTCCTTCTAGCGCCATTTGTTGACGGACGAAATTGTCTGTCCATCAATTGAGAGAGTGGAACCGGTCCGGGGTTGTCTAAATAACCCAAGCTGTTTGGAATGAACCACCCTGACGGGTTTAACGACTCCGTTGGCCACTCTTAAGTCCTAGGAAAACCAAAGAGAAAACTGATCTAAACTAACTAATCTAACTAAAACAAATAAAAATAACTAAAACTAACTAAAAGTAATAAAACTAACTAAAACTAACTAAAACTAATAAAACAACTAAAACTAACTAAAAGAAACTAAAATAACTAAAACTAAACTAATACACTAATCTAATTAAAACAATCTATTAAATAAAACCAAAACTAAATACTAATTACACTAACTATTTTACTAATTACTATTACACTAACTTTACTAATTAACCGTCTAGCTATCAATTATAATACAGCTTATTCACAAATATACAATATACACACTTGGCAGATTTACATAAAAACTGTAAAACTCATATGTTTTCTGTCCTAAGACAGCCAGAGATCTTTTTGATTTTTTATATTTTATGAATAAGAAATAAAACTACTGAAATTAAATGATCTAATATAATAACTCTAACTTAAACTAATATCTGAATTAAACTACTAATAAAAACAACAAACAAAAGACTAGCTAACCTGGAAGCGCTCCTAGTTTATCCTGCATATGATGACTTCGAAGCTGGTCGGAGGAAGTAAACTCGCACCGGTTAATCCCAAAGCTTTTTGTAAACGAGTGGCTGTGCTACTCTTCGAGTTATTTACAGGACAAACAAGACATAAAAGATCATAACAACTATATGATTATAAATCTCTGCAATAAGGGAAACCTGTTATGCAAAAACTTATATTTAACAACTCAATTCATGAAGAAGATAAACCTGTCATTCACAAACTGAATTAGACAATTATTATATCTTTTATACACTTGGAAGAAACCAAATATGGATTATGATAATTAAAATTATATCATTTGCACTTGATTTAGATAGCTAAAGTAGTCATAAACCAGATACAAATTGATATACACAACATGAAACAAAATGTTGATATAATGAGAAGCTAAAGTTGTGACAAAACACCAAATTCTGCTTCAGTCTGTATTATAACTCCATATCCTTGTTCTCCCACGAATGAGGATGAACATTATTACAAAAATCATAAGTATATATAAGTCTCTCCACAGGGTAAAACCTCCCTGTGGATAATATCAAAATGTTTTACATAATCTGGGAAATATCCCAAAAATCAACTAAACTAGGAAATCAAAATGCAAGTGGAATCTTTGAAATATCCCCTAACTGCTCATAAACTCAACTGCAATTCTGAATTTACTTGCAATAGAACACAATTATCAAATTAGAGAGATATTTCAGTAACAAAATAATAAAAATTTGATCCTACAGACTTAGCTACAGAATCATCTGATTTTGTAGCTAGTCTAAAATAGCATACAGGACCAGATAAAGATCAAATGAAATCTTTTTAAAATAATCTAATTTAATTTTCTTTTAATAAACATTGAAATCGAATCATTAATGGCTCGAATCAGTTTATTATGCAAATTAAACAAAATCGAAAAGGATTCAAACGAAACAGGATAAGAATGCTCTGGTTTTTAGTCGCCATAAAATATGGTCAAACAATAACAAGACTGTTTCATATCAAATGAAATCAATGGTGAATCATATCATATAAGATACGATGTCACACAATCATAATCGATACAATCATAATCAATTTGTTACGGCTGTAACAATGTACATAAGATTCATATTGTTTTAATCAAATGCAAATATGGAAAAACTGTTACGATTATAGTCAAAATGAAACATGCATAACAGCATCAATCAAATTTTTCCATAGACTTCAATCGTTGAGCGTTACACAGTCAACAGACAGGATCACAAAGTGATCATAACCATCAACAGCAGTGATAATCATAAACTGGGCAACAATCGAAACAAATCATGACTGAGTCAAATATAGTAACAAATCGTAATCCTGGGCATAATCACTTTCATTCCCAAATCAAATTTAAACAATATATTTGTTGCAATATGAATGGAACTGATAACACAGTCAAACAATGTGAATCGATTAGTTGGGTATAACATTTATGATTCATATCTATTCGCAATTTGGTTACACATTAACAGAATGGTATTCGAATTGGTCAAAAAGACATGGAATATAAAATCATAACAATTAACCATTATTGCCAACCATATCGTATAGAATATAACCAGTTCGAATCGAAACATTGACTGTGTTCGAAATTGAAATACTAGAAACAAATTATGTTTAGAAAAGATATTAACAACCTCAACAAGCAACAGAGTATTCAATTCAAACTAAATTAAAACAATCAAATCCATACCACGATCAATCGAATCAAAGCTAAATCCAATCAAAACTAAAACGATAAACGAAATTTGATTTATCAAAACAAAATTATATACAATGCATGCTTATGTGACAAAGCAAATCCACGTTGTAAATAGAGCTGTGAGTTTATCATATAAACAGGTGATAATCATACCAGTGAGGCTGCTGGAGTTATGCCAATTTTGAATTGACGACCGTTGTAGCCGACTCCACTTTCTTAAACAAAATCGAACCTGTTGTTCGTTGTTTCTTATCAGTGGATGGCATCTTAGACTTTTGACTGGTGAGCCTTGTAACTTGATCCTCTAGAGCATGAATTAAGGACTGTAGCATTGGCACATCAAGGTAATACCTTTCTAACCACGAGCCACACTGATCACATGGTGGAGCAGCTGGTTCGGATAGAGCAGGAGGGGGTTTTGACGAGTTACCGGGGGTTTCACAAGGCATTTTGATGCCTAGATAATTAGGATCATTTTGCAAGCAAGGTGGTAGGTTTTTCACAAAGTCGTATGAGGGTTTGTCACATAGACCTTCCGAATAGGGATACTCACTTGCCAGGTAACGTTCAACTTGCGAGTCAGAATCTTCACTCACCATGATAGGGTCAGGGTTGACAGGAGGTCTCGTTTTGTTTCTTGCCATGCGAGAGATTAACCGGGCGTTCTTTTTACCTTTAGAATTCACAGTAGGTTTGGTCTTAGGATTTTTAGCCACAGGTTTAACAGTTTCGACATCTTTGGTCACAGAATTGGGTAGGTCAATAGGTGAGTCGGGTAGGGGTTTAGGTAACAGAGCACTGTAAGGCACAGGGGTACTGACTTGCTCTCGCTTACCACAGGTTTGTCAACCTATGGTGGGATTGAGTCCTTAAAATTATTGCAATTAAGAAAATCATTCCAACAGTCTCGGTGTAACCCCAAATGACAAACCACAAGCATTTTAATTAACCCAAAGTGAAAAAGGTTGTTATCGGCCTGGTTCCATTTGTATCTTTTAGACATTTTAAATAGACTCCTATGCAAGTAATAAGGCATATTAAGCTCATAGCCCATGAAAACCATAAGTAGTCAAAGGTGGTACTAGAAAACGAAACCATACCGGCCCTCGCAGGTGATGAACTGCTTGGTTATCATCAGCAAGTCGTGCCAACATTGCTTGAGCATATTCGCGGGCAAACCTTTGTCACAGGAGCTCACCCTTCGTGACTAGAAGAGTAATGTCCACGGGACATCTTCAACTTTGCAATTTTTTGACCATTTATGTCCAGTAGCAGGCAGACCGGTAGCTAAACTGAGAAATTTCTCGTCAATTTCCAATTGGATATCCCCAACCTTGGCTCGGCAGCCATCAAAGGTTAATGCGAGTTGTCGAGCCACACCAGGGTTAAAGCCATCAATTTTTTTTATGAACGGGAGCCATCCGAATTCCTCAAGGTCAATGTAAGCACCGTCGAACATCAACAATGCCTGGAAACCATTAGGTTAAGCCCTCACGACTGGAGCCATGGTGCGGGCGCATGGTAGGGTTTGGATTGAACACAACAATACACAGGAGCAAAAACCATTTGGGTTAACAACTACAAACGATGAAAGGGGAGTGAATTAATGTGCACGTGCGAGGGTGGTGGGATTATCACTGCCATGCAACAAATTAATGGCACAGTACAACACTGTTCAATGAATCATAACATCATTCAAACCATAATAATCGGCCAACCCAAGGATTAAATGGTGGATAGTTATACCAATGCGCCAATCTATTGTTTGAAACCATGAACGTTCAATATAAAATCAAACCCAAAGTTAAATATGTGTGATTGTATTAATTCAAACCATTAAATCAAAACCCAAATGTTTAACCAACGTGCCATTGCATAACTTCAAACTATTACCATTCAATATGAAATCAGACTCATATGTTACCCATGCGCTTGTTGCATAATGTGTAATCAAAGTTTATAACATTGTGACCAATGATTTTATAAAATCGATAATCTAAGAGCTTATAATAATAAGGATCACATTATATAAAACAATATCAACCATGACCCTTATGAAATCAAATATAACCCATAAATTTACATGCTCAATACCTTATCAATCAAATAAAAATCAAATTGCGCAATAGTAAGAATAGGCAAATGGATATAGTTCGAAAAATCATTTCATCCACTTAATAACAAACGAAAGGTAAGTGCCTTTCAGAATATTAATGAGAAGATCATGACAGTCCAAATAATGATGGAGGATTTTTCACGCTTTCAGTCGTGAAAACTAAATCGAAATCAATTTGCAAGTGTAACATGAAATGAAAATGTCTTCTATTTGCAAAATGCGACAGAAATTTGAAGTTCAAGAGACATAGGTGTAGGCAGCTTTTTAGGCAATAAAAAAAATTGAATTGGCTACCAACATATTTCTTATGTTAGGTTATCCGACAAAATCTTACTCCAGTTAAAAGCATACCCTTCTGAAGCTTCTTCCAAAAAGGGCACCCAATCTGCAAGAAAATGGCAAGGATCTTTTCTCCCGAAAAGTCTACATAGCATAATGGCTACGTAGACCATGTATTCATTCAAGGATGTTGTAGCATAAACCCCATGGGTATCAGCTCTAAATTTTGATGGACACCTCCACCATTCTCTAATCATATCAGGATAAGTCTAGTCTACCTCAGTGCATTCTTTCCTCTGAAAATCTGCTAAAAACTTGGCATTAAAAGTATGTTTAGGATCTGGCGAGAGTTTATACATTACTTGTATATGTTCTAGCCTGAATGAGTCGACGATGAATACTTGATCATTTAATATGCTCCTCGTCAGGATATCAACCTTTTCCAGGGCCCAACTGATCATATCATTGTATGCTAGGAGCTGAGGGCACGCAGTGATCTTATGAAGCTTTGATTCAGCTATGTCTCGATAGTGATTCTCAGAATTAGGATGAGCATTCTTGAGTTCACATTCTAGAAATTCAGAGGTTTGAGTCCAAGATTTAATGGAGTCTATAGCGTGTGGCATGGTGTCGGAGATGATATCTCCTTCCTGTGTATATTCACTCTTCTTCAGTGCCTTTTTTGGTGCCATGACTTTATGTTAAATGGAAAACATGTCACAGAAAATGAATGAATGAGTTCAGCTGAGTGTTTCTTGCACTTGATAAAATGAAAACATAGACATTCAAATGCTCTTTTAATTCATTTAAAAGTGACAGGATTGACACAGCTGACAAGAATTCAAGGCATTTAATGCGGAAGATATTTTACTGAGATACGCATTAGTACCACGTATCGCCAGTGATTCATTATTTAAATGGTCGTATTTTAGTGCCTTTGGATTTTTAAAGAAAACTGAGGACATTTTACTCAATCAGAAACCGAAACATGAACGAAACCTTAAAAATGATTATCATTAATCATGCTTTGGAAAAAGGTTAATTGGTGTTAGTCATAGATTAAGACTGAAGATTTTGTTTATTGGGATTTCGGGGATTGTGTTGTCGAGAAGTATGTCATAGATGAAATCCGATCTCCAAAATCTTGAAATCGTGATGTGTTAATTAAGACTTAAATGTTTTAGCAAAGTGATTGATTGATATTTAGCGTTTCGGGATTTCGGGGATCATTTTGACAAGAAGTATGTCATTGACAAATCCCGATTTCTGAAGTTACAAAATTGCGACGTGTTTTAAAAATAGGACTTAAATTCATCTTAATTAACTAACTAAACAGGGTTAAGGAAAAAACAGAGTTAGTTTGGTTTAACACAAATTATGGATCGGGATTTCACGATTCGGGATTTCGAGGATCATTTTGACAAGAGATGTGTTATCATTGAACCCTGAATCCCGAAATCATGAAATGATTAACTTAAGCCTTAAATTTTTGCATTAGAGAATTAATTAATTAGCATTTAAACTAATTCTCTTTATTTCGAGAAATCGGGGATCGAGATTTCGCGATTCAATTTGTATTGAAAAATATGTTTTCAGCAAACCCCGAATCCCGAAAACTTTTTAAAGTTAACCTTAAATCCGTTAGTTTTAAGGTTTATCATGATTAAAATAATTTTATAGAAAATGCGTCAGGATTCTTAAAATACTTTTAGGTTTTTTTGCCTTTTATTATTTAAATAATTGAGTTCTTTGGGAAATTGGTACTGTGTGTTTGGGAATGATAACGAAACTTACGTTTTATGAAAAGCCAAAACCCGAAAAAGGAAAGTTTAGGTCTTAGGGATAAAAAATTTAAGATATGTTTCAAAATAGGCTCCAACTGGGGACCTTGTCTCCTTGTGGGACGAGGAGAACATGTAGACTTAGTGCATTCATTGGTTTAATGGGGTCAAAGGCTTATCCCTACAGAAATTGCTAAGGAAGGGGATACAGAGGAAAAAAGAGATTTCATTTTTATTTCTGAAAATCTTTTCAAAGTTCTCATTTGTTGTAAACTCAGTTGCAGTCTTATTCATGATCTTCTCCTTCCCGTTACTGAAATTAAGTTAGCATTAAGATGATGAAAACAATCTTAGGAAAATCAATAGATTTGTGGCTTTCAGCTTGCATCAAATGAAGCAAAATTCATATTTTCAATGGAGAGCCCTGTCTTGACTTGGGATGTAGATCCGGTTTCTAAAAACTGGTAACTAGAGTAGAGTGGTATTTAAGTATGAAAACCTTACTGATACCTCAGATATTTCTTCACTACCAGCGAGCCTGTTCAGTACCCCTGTGAATTTATATGTCCCTTTTTACTGAATTTCCTTTCACCACTTTGAATGCTAATTATACATTTAACCTCAGATATTGCTTCACTACCAGTGAGCCTATTCAGTACCCCGATGAAGTTATCTGTCTTTTTATACTAGACGAGGGCAATCATTTAAATGAATTTCCTTTCATAGTCTTTTGGACTAGATGGGGGCAATCAAATATGAATTTCCTTTAACCATCTGTCTTATATTTACTTTATGAATACGAATCAGGGGAAATCAGTGATACTTAATATACCAGGGGTGGTATCTGTGTAAAAATTGCAATGGAGGTTTGTCAACCTGTTTTGATTACTCTAGACCAACCTTTTCTCAACTTTCAAAACACCTTAGTATGTAGAGAAAAAAGGGGGGAGATTAATTTCAGTGGTCTTCCTTTGAGCAAGATTAAATCCTCAGAAAAACTATTAAGAGACCTAGGAGAGTCATGATAGGTCTATGCATAACCATGTGTAGTTGGAGAGTAAGAAATATGAGGACTGATCTTACTGATTAAGAACTATTTTTCAATTTCAAAAGTTAAGACGTAATCTCTTCTCCCTCTATGGGAAAGACATGTTGAAGCAACTTCATGACAGGGACTCCTAAGGAAGTGGGGAAAACTGCTTCTGTGCCATAGACCAGTTGGTATGGTGACATACCGATTGACCTTTTGGTGGTCAGTCTGTCAGCCCACAATGAAAACACCAACTTGTTATGCCACGATTTCTTGTTTTCCTGCAACATCTTCTTGATGATGTTCACCAAGGTTTTGTTTGAAGATTCTGCCAGCCCATTCCCCTGAGGGTAGTAAGTTGTGGAATGTCCCATACCAATGTTATACTGGTTGCATAAATCTATGATTTTCTTCGATCGAAAAGCAGTTGCATTATCAGTTATAATCTTTCTAGGACATCCAAAACGAGACAAGATATTATTTTCAAGGAATTTGATAATAACAAAATCAGTGGCTTGCCTGCTTGGTATTGCTTCAATCCATTTGTAAAATAATCTGTGGCGGTGAGAATCCACCTGTGCTGGCCTAAAGAAGGAGGGTGTATTTCTCCAATGAAGTCCAATCCCCATTGTTGGAAAGGGGCTTCAAGTGAGATTGGTTTCAGGGGGAGAGGGAGGAGTTTTCTTTTTCCTTCAAACAACTGACATTGATGACATGCGGTCACTGTACGATGTACATCAGTGAATAGGGTGGGCCAATAGAAACCAGCTCTGAGGATTTTGTTGGCTGTGACCTTCCAGTTCAGATGGCCACCACATTCTCCTGCATGAAATTCTTGTAACACTTTGTTATCTTCATATTTCAATAAAAAATTTAACAGAATACCTCCAGGATCTTTACAATACAGATTGCCTTCTAGAATACAGAATTTTAAGGCTTTCAACTTCAAAAATCTAGCTTTAGTCTTATTCAAGCCAAGGGGAGCTTGTAAATTTTGTAAAACGAATATAAGGTTTGGGTACCATGGAGAGTTGAGAAATACCTCTCTCACGCTTGGAGTCGCCATCTCGCCCTGTTCATCTGTTGCAGCTAAAAAATTAATGTCAAGAGCATGGAAATTAGATTCAGCCATCAATTTAGCAAGGCCATGACCTTTAATTAGTTTCGTAGGCTTAATCTATATGTCATATTCTAAAATGACAGCAATCCATTTTCCTCTTCTTCCATATGGATTGTCCTAGGTCAAAATGTTTTTTACTACCGCATTTGGAACATATGCAATGGTATGGGAATGGAGAATGTAGACTCTAAAATCTTTTATGGCTTTTACCAAAGAAAAAGTTGGTTTCTCCATTATCTTGTAATTCAGAGCAGCGTCTCTTAACACTTTACTAAAGAAAGCTATGGGTTTTTCATACCCTTCATTGTTCTTTTGTAGTAATACCACTGCTATAGTATGTTCGGAAGTGAAAGAAAAAAGATAGAAATCCTTGGTAAAATCAAGACTGATCAAGACAAGGGCCTCTGTGAGTGCTCGTTTGACTTATTCGAAAGACTGTCTGGACTCAGTGTCCCATTTTATTTTTACATCCTTTTTTAACATATTTGTAATGTTTCTAAGGAGCTTTGCCAGATTGGGAATGAATCTTCATAGAAAATTTATTCTCCTGATAAAAGACTGTAATTCTTTAATGTTTCTTGGGTGTTCTAATTTTTGTATGGCCTCGATTCTGCTAGGGTCTATTTTGATTCCTTCCTTGGAGATGATGTGTCCTAGCAGTTTGCCTTCCTCTAGTCTAAAAAGGATTTTCTTAGGATTTAAAAAAATCCCAAACCTCCTGCATTTCTCAAAGACTCGTCTGAGATGCCTCAGGTGCTCATCACGGACTGGGAAAACACAGTTACGTCATCCAAATAGATGACAATAAAATTACCCGATTCTTCCACAAAGGCGATGTCCATCGCTCTCTGGAAAGTGGCTCCAGCGTTCATCAAACCAAAAGGCATTTTCACATACATGAAAGTGCCCCATGGTGTAGTGAAAGTGGTTTTGTCTTGGTCATCTGGGTTGACGAGGACTTGTTTGTAACCCGATAAACCGTCCAGCAAAGAGATTCGACTGGATCTGACCATCCTTTGCAGGATGTGGTACATTTTTGGCAAGGGGTAATTATCCTTCAGGGAGACCTTATTCAGATTTTGGAAATCTATGCAAAGCCTGATTTCCCCAGATTTCTTACATGTAGGGACCAAATTAGAGACCCATTTGGAAAAATGCAATGGGACTATGATTTTGGCATCGTACATTTTTTTGATTTCCTTTTCTATTAAAGGGAGTAACTTGGGATTTATCCTCCTAAGTTTCTGTCTGAACGGTTTTTCGTCTTCCTTTATTGGAATCCTATCTTGTATGATGCTGGTATCATAAGCTTTCAAATCCTCATAACCCCAGGCGAATACATCCGCATATTCTTTGAACAACTCAATGTATTTGAGTTTTTTCTCAGGGGGTAATGATTTAGACAATTTGACTATCCCGGGTTTCTCTTCGGTCCCTATATTATAGTCTTCTACCTCTTTTCCATTGGATTCAATTTTTGGTTTTATGGCTATGTCGTTAAAATCAACAAGTCCTCTAAAGGAACTAGACCCCTAGGGAAAACATTACTCTTCAAATTCAAAATATCGGCCTCCATCTCATCGTCGCCTAATTCTCTTGAATCTACGCTATTTACACTATCAATTTCAAAATCAGATCTTTTTACATTTTCATCCTCGTTCTCTAAATCTATATTTGTACATTCAAAATCATTTTTACACTGCAAAAAGTCTTTGATTTGATCATCATTACCAAACACTTGCCAGTACCTGATATTGTCGAGAACAGTTGGTCTGCATTTCACCTCTACCATGTATGGGTGAGTCAAACGGAAAGGAATCTTACATGTGGCTGCTGACGTAGCCAATCCATCCGCCAAAATGTTTTGTCCCATCGGCATTACCTACAAGTCAACTTCAGTGAAACATCTCAGGGCATCAAGAACAACATTCCTATAAGCTCTAAGACGGGGATGCTTCGCAGCATACTCACCTTTAATTTGCTTGATTATTAACTCAGAATCACCTCTTACCATAATCTGCTTGGCACCAACTTTTTTCAAAAGCTTCAGACCGAGCATCAAGGCTTCATACTCAGTGATATTGTTAGTGCATTGGAAATTTAATTTGTAAGAGTGGTTTTCTGAATATCTGGTTCTATGATTGTGTAGCCAAACTCCCGCTCTGGCTCCTTCTTTGCTTACTGCTCCATCAAAATCCATGCTCCAGAAATCTTCCGGTAGCTCTTTAGTTATCACGTTTTTCTTCCTTGCTACCTCAATGATTTCTTGGCCTTCATCCGGACTAGATGTATCTTCTCCCAGCTGAGTGTCTTATTCTCCCATGTCACCATCATTGTACAAGATAAAAGAATCCAAGTCAGAATGCATGGAGTAAAGAGGATAGTTGTGTGATTTTTCTTGGTTACTGACCATGTATTTCATCAATGTTTCTCTGTATAGCCTTCTTTGTTGCCCGAAAACTGGGATGGTGGCATATGACATATCTAGATGCAGTGTACCTCTCAACTTAGCCCCCCAAGAACGGGATATAAACATTCCATACTTCAAGGGAATGTCTGCAACCACCACATCCATGACCATGCTCTTCGCAGGAATCTGAACCAGGGTGATACATAGGTCCTTGATCATATCAATACATCTAACTTTACTAGAGTCGAATGAGTGTAAATCCTTGTAAGGTCTAGTGAAATCCAGTCCCAGTTTCTCCATCACTGCTTTAGGCATCAGATTGTGGGAAGCACCCGAATCCAGCATCGCGTTATGCAAGATTAGGTCATGTATATTTAGACTGATGTAAAAAGGAGCGACATCACCATTATCATCTTGACCATCTACTTCAGGTCCGAACAGAAGTTCAAGTTGGTCATTTGTAAGGTTCACGATATCTGAATGATTTGCTGATCCAATGGTTAAGGCCTTCGTGCCTATGTTAGGTTCAATGGTCAGTGCTTTAATCACCTGTGAACGATAAATGTCTTTGTTCATCAAATCGGAAAGTGGAATGGGAATTTTTACTTTGGCTAGTTCCCCCTCAAGGATGAAAGGTGTAGGAGCTCTGCCTTGGCTCATCAATTCTAGTTTTTCCACCACACTCTTCTAACTAGAAGTACTTGGTGGATTAGTAGGTGAAACCTCGGGCTGCGGCGATCTTTTCAGAATAGTAAGGTTTTTCTTCGCGGGAACTTCGACAGTGCTCTTTTCAGGAATCTTCTCAGTAGATGGTTCAGAGGACTTTTTGGTTTCAACTACTTTCTTCATTTCAATCATCTTTTTTGGGGAACTCCCTTCTGTCTTTTTACTCCGCAGATTGTACTGCCGGTGTACCTCCAAAATGGCATTTTCGAATGCCTGTTGTTCTTCATCTTCTACTTCTTCACTTACTTTTGTTTGATTGAGAAGAAAAAGTTCTTGCTCTTGTTGGGTAAGGAAAATAGCTTTGTTATCATGAATACCCATGAGATTTATGTGAGTATCCTCCAGCTCCTCGATCACTTCCTCTCCTTCATTAGCATAATTCTCTTGTAGTGGGGGTCTGATCTGTTGATCCAGACCTCTCTGCTCTCTTTGATCCCTAGGATCTCTCTGTCTGATTTGAGGAGGGTTTCTCCTGAAGTTAGGATTCCAAACTTGAGGGGCTGGGGGGTTTTCTCTCGATGGGTTTCTATATGATACCGTAAGTCTTTCCATCATTCTTTCCATTTCTCTGGCCAAGAAATCCAATTTGGAATCGGAGATTGACGTGGAAGGTTCCTCTTTAATGGTGACTCTCCTCTCTAACCTCTATCGTGCTCTTTTTGCCAATAAATTGGCCTCCACACTTATTTCACTTTTCTGCATGTCTTCCAGGGTGGTAGAGTTTCTTTCCCTGAGTTGGTACGACATATCAGCATTGAAACCATCAGGGAATTTTATCAATGCCAAACCTTGTGGAGGTTTGATTTTGGCTGGAATTGCGTTGTACAGGTTATTGAAATGAGTGCAATAATCTTGTACTATCTCGCCTTGATTTATTCTAATATTCTCATATTCTGACAATATTTGGAGAGGGTTTTTCTTTACCTCCCATATGTCTAGAAAATCCTTTGAAATGCAGTAAGGTCAAGGACTGAGAAAGCATGTAAACCTTTATACCATTTCTTAACGTCTCCTATCAAACTCTAGGCAAACAATCTCATTTGAACACCAGCCTCATCTACTTCGTGCAGGTCAAAATAATCATTCATTTTATCAATGTGTTGTTTGGCATTTAAAGGTCCTATTGCATCGAACTGTGGAAGTCTCGTTTGATAGTCTTGGGGCATGGAATGAAGAGGAAAAACCAACACCAAGGGAGCATATCTAGCTACCATGATGGGTGGAGGAGGTGCGATGACAAACTGGATGATCGGTGAGGTTGTGACTGAAGAAGAGGATGAAGAGGGACTCGATAGCACCGTGGGAGTGGTTTGCAGTTTAGCAGTGGGAGACAGAACTTCAAGGGTTCGGGGTTGCAAAACGGTTGGGTCGAAAATGATTCTAGTCACAAAACTATCGGACCATGTTCTAACCGGTCTTTGTTGGGAAAAGGTGTCAAAGTCAGGGTTTTGAAAGGCAATGAGCTCCCCTGAAAAGGAAAGGGACTTATGAAAAGGAGTATGACTTACTGAACCTTCAGCTACGATCTTTTTCCTGAGAAGCTTATCTGGGTTATCTGTTACTATCGCAGGTTCTGGGTCTGGATGAGATCGAGTATAAAATTTCTTGGGAGCCAGATTTCTTTTTTGATTTATATATATATATACTTTTTAGTTTTATGAGACTGAAAATAATATGTACAAATTTTAATCAACCTCTAACATTACTTTCTTCTCAAATTTGCAATATTTTCAGGAACAAACTTTCTTCTAAGAAAAGAAAACATGAAGTTATAAACTTTTAGTTCTGTTCTTCCCCAGTGGAGTCGCCACTATGTTAGCATTCTGTAAATTTCCAAGAGGTTGACAATAGAAGAAATCAACAAAATGTAACTTTATCCAACCGCTTTTGAAGTTGGGATCTAGCCCTTCCAACTTCAAAGAGGGATCTCTCTATATGATTTAGCTATGTTTCAAACTTTAAATATTAGGCTAGGTAAATAAATAAGTCGGTTTTTGTTTTCGTAGTGTTTATCGAGTTGTTTGAGACAGTCTACACATCCATTGGGCTATGGGGTCTGTGTCTTGAATAAAATATGAAATCCAAACCATAAATGCAAAGGAAAACTTTCACAGGGCGATATAATATAATCACTGGATTCTTTAGTAGCATAAATGAGGAATAGCAGAAAAGGTGAGAAAGACAATTACAACAAAGAAGCAATCAAGAATTT
>SNQJ01S0106939.1:14392-29761 GCA_010110895.2 Picea sitchensis | reverse complement strand
TCACAAAATAAACTTTGTTGGGACTCACACCTTTGCCTTACCATTTTCGTTCTCTTTTTGAAACAGCATAAAATCTTATCTATCACCTATTTTTGGAAAATTTATCTTCCACTTTAAGGTTGTTTGTTCGCTGCTTTTACTTGTCGGGTTGTCAACCAAAATCCTATGAAAGAACAATATGAAAAGTATCAGGGTTTTACGGAATTAGATACATTAAGAATTTTGTATCCTTATTTCTAAAAGAGACATAAGCCAATTTTATTTTATTTTTCTTTATTTACAGAATGAAAGTAGACTTTCCTAAGAAAATTATGAAATAAAAGACTTAAACAAAATGGTATATACAATGGGAATTCTGGAAATCAATTATTCCATATAATGTTTTAAAAAACACCCATTGACGGGGGCGTTCAGGATTTTACCATCCAAATTTTCTAGCAGAAATGAATTCTTTCCTTCAAGAGATGCAACCTTGAATGGTCTATACCAGATGTGATCGAATTTACCATTTTTTCCTGAATCCTCCTTCTTAGCATCCCATTTCAAAACTAAATTTCCAGGGAGAAAATTTATGTCTTTGGCTCTACGATCGAATAACACTTTCATGTCATCCTGATATTTCTGCTGCCTTTCATCCAATACTGCCCTATGTTGTTGAAACTCAATCAGCTGATTTATCCTTCTCGTGACAGGATTTGGTTCTTCCTTCTCATCTTGCCACAGTTTCATTACAGGAAGTGTTAGGTTTATAGGCAACACTACATCTGTCCCATATACCATTTGGAAGGGAGAAGTGCCGATAGACTTTTTCATGCCTATCTGATTTTCCCAGAGAGCGTACTTCAAATGCACATGCCAAGACTTTTTATTTTCTCTTAAGACTTTCTTAATTATACTGATTAAGCTCTTGTTTGAATATTCGGCTAGAACATTTCCCTGAGGGTAGTATGTTGTGGAGTGACTGAGCACAATATTATATTTTTGGAAAAAACTGACCATAGCCATAGATTTAAAAGCCTGTGTGTTGTCTATGACTATCTTTCTGGGATAGTTGAACCTAGACAAAATAGCTTCTTCTAAGAAATCTATTACCACCTAATCAGTATCCTTTCTCATTGGAATAGCTTCCACCCATTTGGTGAAGTAGTCTGTAGCGGTCAGAATCCATCTATGTTGAGCACTAAAATGAGGATTAATTTTGCCTATGAAATCTAATCCCCATTGTTGAAAAGGAGCTTCCATTTTGATCAGAATCAATGGTATTGCTGGGAGTTTATGTTTGCCTGCAAAAAATTGGCAAGGGTTGCAAGCTCGTACCTTGGCATTGACATCTGAGAAAAGTTTGGGCCAATAATACCTAGCCCTCAGGATCTTATAAGCCATAGCTCTCCAGGTGTGGTGTCCTCCACACACTCCTTCGTGAAATTGGCGTATGACCTTTCTTGTTTCTGATTCAACCAGATAGACCAAGAGGAAGCCAAGTGAGTCCTTCCAATACAATTATTTTTCCAAAATACAATACTTGACCGCATGAAGCTTCAGTGTTCTGGCTTTGGATGGGGACAAGTCACTTGGGCATTTCAATGTCAACAAGTAGGATAATATGTCCTTGTACCAATTTGATGATGCAAATTTCTCTTTGATTCGGTTTTCAGCTATTTGATACTCAAGTTCATTCATGTCTACCCACTCTTCCTCCCCCTGAGAGTTGTTTATCTCGAGATCTTTGAAATTGGATTCAGCTAAGATTTTAGCTAAGCCTTGCCCCTTTACTAATTTTGTTGGTTTTATCTCCAAGTCGAACTCTTGAATTTCGGAAAGCCATTGTCCTCTTTTGCCATCATTGTCTACCTGAACCAAAATATCTTTTACAGAGCTAGTAGGTACATATGCAATCACCTTAGAATGTAAAACATAGGTTCTAAAATCCTTTAATGCTTTTACCATAGCATATGCTTGTTTTTCCATTATATTATATCTGAGTTCGGCATCTCGGAGACTTTTGCTAAAGAAGGCTATCGGTTGCTCGAAACCTTCTTCATTCTTCTGAAGGAGTATCATGACGAGTGTATGTTCAGAAGAAAATGAGAAAATAAGGAAATCCTTGAGCTAATCAAGGCTCGCTAGTACAGGTGCCTCACTTATAACCTTCTTGATGCGTGCAAAGGATTCTTTATCTTCTTCTTTCCATTTCACTTCATTGTTTTTCCTGAGCATATCTGTGATCAATTTCACGATTTCATCGAAGTTTGGAATAAATCTTCTCAAAAAATTTATTTTTCCTAAGAATGATTGAATTTCTTTCACATTCCTAGGAATACTTATTGTATCTATATCTTCAACTCTTTTAGGGTCAATTCTAATTCCATCTCGAGATACAATATGGCCCAAAAGATTTCCTTCTTGCATAGCAAGGTGAGACTTTTTAGGATTTAAGGACAGACCAAACCTACGACATTTCTCAAATGTCTGCTTGAGATGTATCAGATGATCTTCATCCGATTTAGAAAAAACAGTTAGGTCATCCAAATAGATAACTACAAATTTGTCTCGTTCGCCAACGAAAGTGATATCCATTTCCCATTGAAAAGTAGCACCTGCATTCATCAAACCAAACAGTATCTTATCATACATAAATGTACCCCAAGGAGTGGTAAAGGCTATTTTTTATTTATCGTGATCACTGACGGCAATTTGATTGTAACCTGAAAATCCATCGATCATTGACATCCTATTAGCTCCTACCACTTTTTCTAAAACGTGATCCATTTTAGGTAGGGGGTAATTATCTTTGAGAGAGGATTTATTAAGATTTCTAAAATCGGCACACGGTCTAATTTCCCAATTTTTCTTCCTAACTGGGACCAAGTTTGCTACCCAATCGGAATATCTCAATGGTATAATTATCTTTGCATCAAGGATTTTTTTGACTTCCCGTTCGATAACAGGTAATAAGATGGGGTTGATTTGTCGGAGTTTTTGTTTAAAGGGTTTGACACCAGGCTTCAAGGGTATCTTATGTTTGATCATAGAAGTGTCATAGGTTCTTAGTTCTTCATACGACCAAGCGAAAATGTCTTTGTACTTTCTAAGCAACTCTGTGTATTTATTTTTGGTTTCTGTAGATAGATATTTGGATAGTTTTACCATCTGAGGGTTTTCTTTAGTTCCTATGTTACAGTCCTCAACCTCTTTAGGTTGGGGCTGTAGGGTGGTTTTTGAAGGGATATCATCTTGATTGAATAATATTTCCAAGGGAATTAGGCCCTTGGGAATCTGGTTATTCTTGAGAACGAGCATTTGGTGATTCACAATTTTATCGTGAAACTCTTTAGAATCTTCACCCTCCTGCATGATCCAAATGGGATCATTTTGATTTTCTTGATCAGTATGCGTTTCTGCAAATTCATCTATTAATTCTAAAAATTTGTGAAGTTGTTCATCATCCTCAAAGACTTGCCAATGCTATATGTTATTCGGTATTGAAGTTCGATGTCTCATTTGTATGTGATACTTTAATTTAAACGCGGTAGGAGGTGTGAAATTTGATGCTTCTTTGGCTAATGCATCAGCTTGTTGGTTTTCAGTCCTTGGGACGAAATGAACATTCACAGAGGAGAAGAAATTCTCGATCATATCCCAGACACAATTCCTATAGGACCTCAACCTAGGATGTTTGGCCTGGTACTGTTGATTCACCTATTTTATGATTAACTCAATGTCGCCAAAGACTTTGAGTTTCTTTATTTTCATCCTCCTAGCGACTTCTAATCCAAGCACTAAAGCTTCATACTCGCATACATTATTTGTACAATTCACATTCCACTGAAGCCTATAGGAAAAGGGGATTACGAATTTATCATCAGAAGCCACAAGGAGTGCCCCAGCTCCAACTCCAAGGAAATATGAAGCACCGTCAAAATACATCTTCCATACACCAGTACTATATACATTTTTTTTTAATTCTTCTTTTTCAGTTTTTTCTTCTATACAACTTTCGTCTACATCTACTTCAAAATCATCATCAATAGATAAAACATAATTTCCTAAGTCTTGGTCAGCAATATAAACAGGATGATTAATTGGGTTATGTGGATCACCTACCGTGAAAGCCAACCTAATCTCTCTGTAAAGACATGTGTATTGTCCTCCAAAAACTGGAATTGTAGCGTATGTCATGTCCAGCTAGAGAGATCCTCCAAGCTTGGCACCCCATGACCTAGATAATAGCATACCATACTTCGTAGGGATGTCAACGACCACTACATCCATAAGAATTCTTTTAGCAGGTATTTATGCTAGACCTACCACCAGGTCTTTAATCATGCCTATGCATTCGACTTTCCTTGAATCAAAATAATATAAGTCACCATAGGGCCTTGTGATTTCAAGACCAAGTTTCTCCATAATTGCCTTTGGCATCACATTGTGGGAAGCTCTAAAATCTAGCATACAGTTATGGAGTAGGTGGTCAAACAAGGTTAACGTGATATAAAAGGGGGCCACAGTGTCTCTCGCACCTTCGAAATGTGGACCAAAGACTATGTTCGACTTGTCATATTCTAAGTTGATGACATTGGCCTGGCTTTCGTCTTCGGAAAAGCTAATCATCTTGGCAATTTGTTTTCTGTATATGGGATTTTTAGCTAGTTCAATAAGGGGAATAGGAATTTTGATTTTATTTATTTCGTTTTCCAGATTAAAATTTCCCAGGACCTTGTCATTTTCTATGTTTGGGGCCTCCATTCCTTTCTTTTCAGCTTTTCTTTCTGGTGTGGACTTGTTTTCATTTACAGGAGCCTGTGTTTTCACAGTGAGTGTTCCTACTAGCTCCAACTAGATAGGTTGCATGTCAGCGGTGTGAGTTTTTGCAGTCTGTTTGTCTGCAACTTTTGGAGTCACCTTATCAGTTTCGCCCCTTGGCAAGATCATTTTTGTTGGAACAGTTGGGAGACTTTTGTTCCTAGATATTAAATTATATGTTTCCTGTAGTTTGGCTATAATATCATCTGCAATACCCTGATAGGCCAAATTTTCAGATGTGTTGTTGCAAACATTGTCTTCCTATGTAATTTCTTTATTTAAGGATTTTTCGTAATCTTGTCTTGATAAATAAGGTGATTTAATATCGTCACCAAGATTATTAATATCCTCATCAATCTCTTCAAAATCTTCTAGATATTCCTCTCCAATGAAATTTTCACTTTTGAAGGGGGTTGGGATCTTTTGATCTTCATTTTTAATTATTTTTTGTGGGGCCTGAGGATCAAGATTCCTTCTAAAATCCTTCTTAGGGTAATTATCTCTTTTTGATTTCTCTAGTTCCATTTTTTATATATTATTTGAAATTTCTCTAATTACCCTAGCCATCTCGTCTATTTTCTCTCTCGAGGATTTCCCCGATCTTGAGGGTCCACCTTGCTCTTTGAATTTCATATTTTCTTTGTTCTCGGTTTCTATTTTTTCTTTTAATTTCCCTGATGCAATCATGTTCGATTCAATCTCAAAAGCATCATCCTGCATTTTCGTCAGATATGTTGATCTCCTTTCTCTCAATAATAAGGCGAAATCGGGATCAAAAGCTCTAACAAAAGTCACCTTCACTACGGGTTGTGAAGGTTTGACCTCAACCGGGATTTTATTATACAACTTGTTGAACCTTTGTGTGAATTCTAGAACAGATTCTGAGTTTTTCTTTCTAAGGGCTCCAAATTTAGTCAGGTAGTAGAGGTGTTCCTTCCTCTTTCCCCATTGTCTAATAAAATCACTTTCAAGTTCCTCGTAAGATCTTAGAGATCTGGCTGCTAAGGATCGGAACTAGGTCCTCACCTGTCCTTCGAAATTCTGAACGAGGAGTCTAGAATAGACATATTTGTGTTCTATTCCGAGGATGTCAGCAAATTGGTCAAAGAAGTTTATATGTTCTTGGGAGGTCAAATCCCCTTCCCCTGTAAATTTCGGAAGGCTTTTCATATAATTTTTGGGGAGATCGTGTAGGGGAATGGGGAGGACAAGGGGAGCATATCTAGCAGCTACTTTAGAAAATATTCTAGGAAGCGGTACTTGACCACCTGTTGGTCCTCTTGGGCCACCACCTCCAGCTCCAGCACCTCCTTGTGCGGCCATTGGTATATTTGAGGCTGAAGCTCGGAATGCGTGAGGAGAAGATTCTCGAAAATCTAGGGAGAAAACCTCAGGAAAAGAGAATGTATCGTATGAGAGGGGAAGCAAGATAGATCTTTCAAGTGTTTCCAAAATGTTCAACTACAAAAATTCAGGCTGAAAAATAGTACGTATGGGTAAAAATACTTGTCTAAGTGATCTTCGCAATATAAAAAAAAAAAATTGGATTGGAGACTGGCGAGGTCTGCTTGTTGTCTGGGTTCTTTCTGGTGTTCTTTCGGATAATAGCCAGTTTACTTATCGTGGAGTCGCCAAGTGAAAAATAAAGGTAGCCTTAGAAGGTTTTCTATCCTTGTTCACTATCAAAGAAAGAAAGTCCCAATGTCGTTCTTCCCAGGGAACAGATTCGTTTCTTCGATCCATGGCAACGACACCAAAAATATGTTGTTCCTGAGTTTATACTTTAAGGTTGTAAAGTATACTGTCAAGGCATCCATAAAGTTCAAGGTAATTAAAGGATAAGAATAAAAAAGAAGGGTAAAGAAGAATCAGTTTCTCAACTGTCTCTGTCTAGCTTCCCGTTGTTCTTGGATGTTGATATCTCTCTCAATAGAATCCCATGAACGTTCTAATTCAGCCTGGTTAGTCACTGTTTGAAAAATAGTATTAAATAGGTTTAAAGTGATACTGGTTTGATCTTGAAGACCAAGTTCTATGTTGGGTTGTCTGTTATTTGGGACAGTCATGAGGAGTAAAATTTTATTTAGTTGTGAAAGAATTCGATAAATTGTTACTTTGGTTTTTTAAGAGATGATAATAGGAAAAATAGTTTTGAAATTCAAAATAATAACATAAATACAGTTGAGGCCATTTCTTGGACTTGAAACAATTTGAGAATTGTAAAATAACAAAGAAATACTACTGAAAAATATGAGGCTTTAATCAAGAAAGAATCTCATATTGTAATAGGAAATAAAGAAGAAAATGAGATTTCGAATGAAGTGTTAAATATCATGGTTCAAATGATCCACAGGTCTTAAAATTACTGATAGCAATTTCATAGGAAAAGATGTAAATAATTTGATAACCAAATCAATCTAAACTATAAAATATGTATAAAATAAACTTCAAATTGATCAGTCATTAGAAAGACATTGAAAGGGAAATATAGAAAAATATGGTAAACAAGGTTAAAAAACACATAGCTACAAGTTGGCAGGGTTCAGAATCTCGTCTATATTGTAGATCACAGTGGATGAGAAAACTTTTAATACAATCGGCTCTCTCAAAAAACCAAAAGCCCATTCTCAGCCTTCTCAAAATATATTTATACATGATTATCAAATATTTTCCCGTTGGTTATTAACGAACTTTCTAAGGCTACGATTACATGGATGAATCATGTCAAACCGTTTTCATTTCTCTTCTAATTTCTAATGATGAAAATATTCAAAAGAGTACTTTTATGTTTGTGTTGATGAAGTTCCTTCTTCCGCCTCAAGACAGTGAATACATTTTCCCAAAAACTTCACCAAAAATCTGGGAACGTCTGGTATCTCTTTTGCCTCAAATATGAAGAATCTTTTCTGTAATTCGGGAAAACGATCTTCTATTATCTTCCTTGTGAACTTAATAGTTTGCAACTTTAAGTTCGGTATCACCATCCACTTGTCGATTTCAGAGATATTGATTACCTTAATTTTTGGGATCTCTACCTTCATTTCCTCCAAATCTTCCTTGAACCTTAGCTGGTGCTTGATAATGTTAATCTCTCCTAATAACCTAGGACAAACAGTTTTTCCAATATTCAATGAAGTATTTTCTAAGAGATCAAAAATCCTTTGAAAATCATCATTGACATCTCTGGTTATTCTTTTATTTTCGGCCAAGTCTACTTCCCACACTTGGAGTAATACATCTCCTTTAACTTGTTCTAAAATGGATAGTTTCTGAATCTTTCTGACCTCTTCCTTTGTTGAAAGGGCTACTGCTTTATGGAAATTCGTTCTGGCTGCTTTCGCTTCTCTTTCTTTCTGGAGAACATTCTCCAAAGATTTATTCGTTTCCTGAAAGTAATTATGGACAACTTCCAGATTTAAAAACACTTTATGTTGTCCCTCTTCTATTTTCAAATGTATTCCCAATACCTGAGCCTGGAAAATTTCAAGCTCTACCACTTGATTTGAAATAGAACTAATCTTATCTTGTAATTGTTTATTTGCTTCTTCCTACTTTAGGACCTGTGCCTAGGTGATCCGTATTATCTGATTTGCTTCCTCTAAGCTTGTTTTCATTTTTTGAATCTCTTGAATATTTTTTAATCTAGCTTGTTTTAGACCTTTTTTCATTCCCCAACTGATATTTCTTTCAGTTTCATTCAATTTACCCTGTAGCTAATATATCATTTGGTATTTTTGTTCCAACATGGTTGTCAAACTACCCACAGAATATAAATTTGCCGACGCTAAAGCTCCCATCGTGCCTGCTATCTCTGTAGCAAATTCTCCATCTTTAAGTTTCTTTCCATCTATAATGAGCCTATTATTTTTAACCATCCCATCTCCTCTTGGATGGATTTCCTGTTTCAATATTGCCCTTCTCTTTTTACTGAAAAAATAATATGATGAAGGAATCTCATTTATAGAAATTAGCTCTAGATCACTGACATACAGAGCTCCCTCATGGGGGTTTCCATAAGTGGACTACAATGGAGTCAAGGAAGTAATGGGACTTCCAAGCTCTGTCGATGTTGTTCCTCCTGTCTTTTCTGGAACATCCTTAGGGATTTCTAGGGATGTTTCTAGCTCCATTCCCTTGCCTGCCTCTGATTCTTTTGTCTGGGAAATTTCCGCGTCTTGTGAAGGTATTCCAGTATCCTTCAGCTTTCCTTTAGTATTTTCTTTGTCCCGTATATTTGTTTCAAATCCTGGGGGAGGCCCTTCCTACTCTTGAGGTGGGGCCGTAGATTTTCCCTGCAAAGTTTTGGGTAAACAACCTCGCTTATGGCTCTGGAATGACACAAAACAAATCTATGTGTTAGGTGGCAGGGCCTGTACTCTGTTCAATACCTCTTCATAGGATTTAACCTCCTTAAATATGTCATCATAAAACGATGTTTCATGCTCATAGGCTTTTAAATTACAATGCATCAAATGTTTTCTTATTAATTGATAGGGCTCATGCTTTCTGTGTTCAATATCTACCAATTTTACTTCTTCTAGTGATTCAGCCTCTAATTTAGAATGGCCTAGATTCAGTAATGAAAATTTCCCGACATGTACAGGGAAAGTTGTCCATGACTTCTTCTCAGCTACCTTTAGCTCTAATCTAATGCCGCCTTTTGCTATCTGGTGGGCTACCTCTCTACACACCAATCTGTCCGGTAGGAATTTAGGGAGTGCATGAGGGGGAATAGAACAACCATAAACCCTAATGTAGGAAAAAAATTTGTCAATAAACCAGTCGGCTATTACTTTAAGATTTCTTATGACTCTATCAGAAATACGAGGGGGTTCACGTCCAAAAAATATTGTATGCATCAGAATTATAACAAAATGACAAATTTCATAAAATGCGTCCTTAGCATTTTCTTCCCAAAGGGCAGAATGATATTCATGAATGGGTTCTGGACAGGTTATGTTCCAACTCCAATTCATTAAGGGAAAATGAGTCACATAGTAGATCGCATCCATAATGTATGCTGACATGTAAAAGGCCACTAATTGTCCCTTTGATTTTGCAACTTTATAGTTTGAGATTTCTTGTGTTAGGTTATCCGACAAAATATTCTCCAGTTAAAAGCATACTCTTCTGAATCTTCTTCCAAAACGAGCACCCAATCTACATGAAAATCGCAGGGATCTTTTCTCCCGAAAAGTCTACATATAATAATGGCTACGTAGACCATGTATTCATTCAAGGATGATGTAGCATAAACCCCATGGGTATCGGCTCTAAATTTTGATGGACACCTCCACCATTCTCTAATCATATCAGGATAATTCTAGTCTACCTCAGTGCATTCTTTCCTCTGAAACTCTGCTAAAAACTTGGCATTAAAGGTATGTTTAGGATTTGGCGAGAGTTTATACATTACTTGTATATGTTCTGGCTTGAATGAGACAATGATGACTCCTTGATCATTTAATATTCTCCTCGTTGGGATATCAACCTTTTCCAGGGCCCAACTGATCATATCATTGTATTCCACGAGCCGAGGGCGCACAACGATCTTATGAAGCTCTAATTCAGCGATGTCCTGATAGTGATTCTTAGAATTAGGATGAGCATTTTGAGATTTGAGTCCAAGATTTAATGGAGTCTATAGCATGTGGCGTGGTGTCAGAGATGATATCTCCTTCCTGTGTATCTTCACTCTTCTTTGGTGCCTTTTTTGGTGCCATGACTTTACGTTAAATGGAAAACCTGTCACAGAAAATGAATGAATGAGCTTAGCTGAGTGTTTCTTGTGCTTGATCAAATGAAAACACAGACATTCAAATGCTCTTTTAATTCATTTAAAAGTGACAGGATTGACGTAGATGACAAGAATTCAAGGCATTTAATGCAGAAGATATTTTACTGAGATATGCATTAGTACCATGTATCACCAGTGATTCATTATTTAAATGGTCGTATTTTAGCGCCTTTGGATTTTTAAAGAAAACTCGGGAAATTTTACTCAATCGGAATCCGAAACATGAACAAAACCTTAAAAATGATTATCAATAATCATGCTTTGGAAAAAGGTTAATTGGTGCTAATCATAGATTAAGACTGAAGATTTTGTTCTTGGGGATTTTGGGGATCGTGTTGTTGAGAATTATTTCATTGATTAAATCCGATCTCTAAAATCGTGAAATCACGATGTGTTAATTAAGACTTAAACATTTTAGCAAAGTGATTGATTGATATTTAGCATTTCGGGATTTCGGGGATCATTTTGACAAGAAGTATGTCATTGACGAATCCTGATTTTTGAAGTTGCGAAATCAGGATGTGTTTTAAAAAGAGTACTTAAATTCATCTTAATTAACTAACTAATCAGGGTTAAGGACAAAACAGAGTTAGTTCGGTATAACACAAATTATGGATCGGGATTTCGCGATTCGGGATTTTAGGGATCATTTTGACAAGAGATGTGTTATCACTAAACCCCGAATCCCGAAATCACGAAATGATTAACTTAAGCCTTAAATTTTTGCGTTAGAGAATTAATTAATTAGCATTTAAACTAACTCTCTTTATTTCTAGAAATCGGGATCAGGATTTCGCGATTCAATTTGTATTGAAAAATACGTTTTCAGCAAACCCTGAATCCCGAAAACTCTTTAAAGTTAACCTTAAATCCATTAGTTTTAAAGCTTATCATGATTAAAATAATTTTATAGAAAATGCGTTGGGATTCTTATAATACTTTTAGGGTTTTTTTCCTTTTATTATTTAAATAATTGAGTTCTTCGGGAAATCGGTACTGTGCGTTTGGGAATGATAACGAAACTTGTGTTTTATGAAAAGCCAAAACCCGAAAAAGGAAAGTTTAGGTCTTAGGGATAAAAAACTTAAGATATGTTTCAACAGCTTCTACCCTACTTGAATCAATCCTTATCCCCTCAGCTGATACTATGTGCCCCAATAATTTTCCCTCCTTCATGGCAAACAATGACTTTTGGGGATTTAAAGAGAGACCAAATTTTCTTCATTTCAAGAAGACCTTTTTCAAATGATCATAATTTTCTTTATCAGATTGTGAGAACACTGTTATGTCATCCAAATAGATGACTACAAACTTGTCCTTCTCTCCAATAAAGGCTATGTCCATGGCTCGTTGAAAGGTCTCCCCTGTGTTCATCAATCCGAAGGGCATCTTAGCGTGCATGAATGTACCCTAAGGAGTAGTGAAGGTTGTCTTCTCTTTGTCTTCAAACAAGACAGATATTTGGTTGTAGCCAAAAAATCCATCAATCATAGATATCCTAGATGCACCTGTCACCCTCTGTAATATGTGCTCCATCTTTGGCAAGGGGTAGTTATCCTTCTTAGAGCTTCTGTTCAAATTTTGGAAATCGACACAAATTCTGATTTCTCCATTCTTCTTTATCATTGGGACTAATTTGGCCACGCATTCAGAATACATCAAAGGAATGATAATATTGGCATCCAAAATATTTTTTACCCCTTTCTCCATAATAGGCAGCATCATAGGATTTATTTGTCTCAAGTTTTTCCTAAATGGTTTGTCCTCTTCCTTCAATGGGATCTTATGTTCAATGACACTTGTGTTGTATGTTATGAGATATTCATATGTGTAGGAAAACACATCATCAAATTCTCTTAACAATTCATCATATTCATCTCTTTGTTCCCTTGACAAACTTCTTGACAACTTGACAAATTTTGGATCCTTCTATGTACCAATATTGCACTCAGTTACATTAGCATCATCGGTTGAACCTTTAACTTTCACTGCCACATTGTTCCTGTCAAATAGTTTTTATAAAGGAAATAGACCCTTTGGAATATGATTGCTAGTCAACTGGACAATATGATTATTAGCAATTTTCTTTAGGAAAACATCAACATGAGGATTACTTTCAGAATTATGATCTTAGTTAATATGTAATGCAGAAAACTCACCAACAGTCTCAAGATCTTCCTCAAACACTTTCCAATGCTTGAAATTGTTAGGTATAGAGGGTCTATATTTGACTTCTACATCATACTTGAGTTTAGGTGGAAAAGGGACTTTGAAATTACTTACCGAAACAACCAAAGAATCAACCATGGTATTTTCTTCCCTTGGAATAAATGAAATGTTGAAAGATAAGAAAAAACTATCAAGTAGGTCCCACACTTCATTTATATAAGTTCTTCAACTAGGGTGCTTAGATTAATAGATATTTTTTATCTGATGGACAATTAATTCAACATCCCCAAACACTGAAATCTCTTTAATCCCCATGTCTTTTGCACTCCTCAAACCCAAAACAGGAGATTCATACTCTGCCACATTATTGGTAGTTTCAAATTCTAACTTGTAGGAAAAGGGTATAGTCTCTTGAGTAGGTGAGACAAAGACCACTCCAGCACCAACACCTTCCCTAGAAGAGGCTCCGTCAAATAACATCTTCCAAACAGAAGTGATTGGAGGAGAATATTCACAAAAAGTAATGGATTGTTTTTTGATTTCAAGAGGAGGTTCAGAAGAATCAGTGAGCTGCAATAAAATGGATCCCAAATCAGTATCAAGTGCAAAAATGGGATGGGTGGTGGGGTTTGCTTCATCACTAATAATGTAGGCCAACTGAGCTTCCCTGTAAAGTCTTTGTTAGGACCACATAATGTGCCCTTTTGCCCATACTTTTTGCCACCATTACACTCTTGATCACTCACATTTAAACTCATATTATCACTTTATCCTATCTTCCTGAAGGTATACAACGTCTCTTCTCTTTACTATACATTTAATCTGTCTTGCATATAATTTTACATCACTCTCGTACTTAACCATTGATTAGAAATGTATAAGTGTTGAAACAGTTCAAACTACAGATTAGCATTTGAGGCATGTTGCTGAAACAACAAATCACAAAAGCTATTACATAGTCCATGGTCGACGATGATGAAACACAGAAGTTGCTACACAGTCCATGGTCGACGATGCTGAAGAAGCTGTTACACAGTCCGTGGTCGACGATGCTGAAACACAGAAGCTGTTACACAGCCCATGGTCGACAATGCTGAAACACAGAGGAAGCTGTTACACAGTCTATGGTCAACGATGCTGAAACACAAAGGAAGTCGTTACACAGTCCATGGTCAATAGAAACTCACATAGATTGACTACAATAGCCACACCGTGAGCCAAGCATCAACCATCGCTGCTACCTGAGAAGTGCTGAAACAGTCAGAGCACAAGTCCCGTGGCTGAAAAAGCCCATGATTTGCGATGCTGAAACAACGTGCAACAATAGCAACAAGAAAGAACTGTTACTCCAGCCATAACATACACCTCATTCATCACTTGTAATAGCATTCTATTGCGGGAGACTAGGACATCCTATTCCAGTTTATAAAGTCAATCTGACTAAGAATAGGACTCAGATATACATCTGTAATTTTTGATCAATTGTATCGAAGGGATTCCCTCTTTAAATAAGAGGAAATCATCATTCGAAAGGATCCCAAGTTTTTGCACTAAGAAAGTCTTACAGAGAAGGACGTACTTCATTTTCAGATTGTAATATGATACATTGATAGATGAATAAAATATTGTTTTGAGCATCCTTCTCTAGCTTCTTCNAATATCTGTTTATGCCTTGATTAATTTTTGTCTTGTTGAAACACTACTTTTATGAATTCTTCTTTGCTGAAACACTATTGAACTCTGTCTTGTTAAGAACTCTGTTTTATTGAACGTTACATTGTTTTCATGAAAGTTCATGCTTGGTTAATTGTTAATCATTTTAATTAGCAATCTTGTGTGATGAATTTATGAAGTTTGGTAATCAGAGACTGGTGCTGAAGGTTCCTACTTAAAGGAAGGGATTAAGGGCCATGTTCTCTATTAGAAGTAGTCAGCTTTCAATTATTTTCATGAGTGTGCTAATCAAAGACTAGTGCTGAAGGTTCCTGCTTAAAGGAAGGGATTAAGGGTCCTGTTCTCTGTTAGAAGTAGTCAACTTTCAATTATTTTCATGAGTCTGCTAATCAGAGACTGGTGCTAAAGGTTCCTTCTTAAAGGAAGGGATTAAGGGTCCTGTTCTCTATTATAAGTAGTCAGCTTTCAATTCTTTTCATGAGTGTGCTAATCAGAGACTGGTGCTGAAGGTTCCTGCTTAAAGGAAGGGATTAAGGGTCTTGTTCTCTGTTAGAAATAGTTAGCCTTCAATGCATTAATGTTTTCATGAAAGTGTGTTAATCAGAAACAAGGTGCTGGAGTTCCTGCTTGGTAATAGGGTCCTGTTCTCTGGTTACAGAATAGTTGTTCTTTACTGTTGCAGTTGTTATTTTAATGTAATCCAGGATTCTTTAGATTAATCATCTCTTTAAGCTCTGTAATAGGTAGGTTGCTTTCCTGTAATTCAAGTCAGAACTTCAGTTTATTCAAGGCAAGTGTGATTAATATAGTTTCCTTTACTACAACTCTAGGTTGATTTTGGAATTGAGCATATATAGTGCATGGTTACCTTTGAAATAAACAGACTTCCCTGGGTTGACAATTTATGTAGCACTTGATTGTTTAAA
>SNQJ01S0106938.1:0-29761 GCA_010110895.2 Picea sitchensis | reverse complement strand
TAATTATTATTGATTATTAAAATAGTATATAATAAGTAAATGATAATAATAAGTAGTTATTGATTATTCAAGGGATGCATCCTTTCATGGATGGTCACCTTATGTTCCCTATATATGGAACACTCATTATTGTAATAAAATATTGAATATCCATCATATCTCATATGAACAAAACCAACATTATGGACTTATGTTATTGATGGTTATGCTGAGCCAGCCGATGCAGCAATAAAATTGGCTCTCTCAAATGCTAACCGTGTTTTGCTGAAGGAAAATAGGAAAAAGGATAACAAAGCTCTTGGATTAATCCATCAAGGATTAAATGAATCCATTTTTACAAAGATTTCTAGTGTTGCATCTTCGAAGATGGCTTGGGACATTCTTGAAACCTGTTATCAAGGTGTGTCCAAGGTGAAGACAATCAAGTTGTAGAACTTGAGAAGGGACTTCGAAAATCTGAAGATGAAGGATAATGAAAGTGTTGATACTTTCATGACTCAAGTGATGAGTGTTGTGAACCAGCTTAGAAAGTATGGAGATGATGTTGAGAATAAGAGAGTTATTGAAAAAGTGTTGAGAAGTTTACCCAAGAAGTTTGAACTTGTTGTTGTACCCATAGAGGAATTTAAAGATTTAAGTCAAATGAAAATTGATGAATTAACCGGTTCTCTTGTTGCTCATGAATCTAGGATATCTAGATATGAAGAAGGATCAATGGAGCTTGCTTTCAAATCCCAACTGCATGTTACCAGAGGCAGAGGCAGAGGAAGGTCTTATAATTATGGAAGAGGAGGTCGATCTTTTGGTTGAAGGGACAACAGAACTGAATCAGTGTCTGAGGAGAAGTCCCAGCAAAATCCTCCTTATTTAAGAGGGAGCAACAGCAAACCCTGGCAGCAAGAAAATAAGAGGTATGATAAATCCAAAGTACAATGTTATTATTGTAAGAAGTTTGGGCATTTTGCTAATAAATGTTGGAAGAAGCAGGCAGATGATGGAAAGTAGTCTACAAATATAAAAAATGAGTCTTAAGTATGATCAAAATATTGTGTTCTTGACTTGTAATATCACTCAGGAAAGTGTTAATGATATTTGGTTTTTGGATAGTGGTTGCAGTAACCACATGATTAGTAATAAGTATTTATTTTCTTCTATTGATACTAGTATTTAGTATGAAGTAAAATTGGGAAATGACTGTAAGGTTACAGTTAATGGTAAAGGTGTAGTTCTAGTTTACACTAAGAATAATCAAAGAAGAAATATTGATGATGTTTATTTCGTGTCTGGTTTAAAATGCAATCTTATTAGTGTTGGACAACTATTGCAGAAAAAGTACAGAGTGTTCTTCAAGAACAAGGTATGTACAATCTATGATAAATTACCCAACAAATAGTTGATTGCAAGAGTAGAGATGACCACGAATAGAATGCTTCCACTTGTTATGAGAAATGATTTGAGTGATTCTTTGAATGCTTATAAAGATGGAAGTTTAGATGAATCTTGGCCATGGCATTTGAGATATGGTCATTTACATTTTGGTGGCTTAGATCTGTTATAGAAGAAACAAATGGTAAAGGGGTTGCCCTGTATTCAACAACCTGCAAGCTCTTGTGAGAGCTGTATACTTGGGAAGCATCACAGAGAGAAATTTGTTTCAAGTGTTTCCTACAGAGCAAAAGCTCCATCGGAAATTGTCCACACGGATTTGTGTGGACCTATGCAAACACCTTCTTTAAATGGTAGTGTTTATTTTATGACTTTTATTGATGATTTCAGTAGGAAGACTTGGTTATTTTTGCTGAAGCAGAAATATGAAGCCTTTGAAGTTTTCAAGAGGTTTAAGTCTATGGTTGAGAATGAGAGTGGTCGAACCATTAAGATCTTGAGATCTGATAAAGGAGGTGAGTATAAATTGAATGAATTCATTGAGTTTTGTGTTTTTCATGGAATTAAAAGGCAGTTCACTGCTCTATATACTCCACAACAGAATGGAGTGGCTGAAAGGAAGAATCGGGCCATCATGAATATGGATCGAAGCATGTTGAAAGAGAAGCATATTTTAAATGAATATTGGGGAGATGCGGTTGTTTTCTCTATCTATATCTTGAGTAGAAGTCTGACCAAGACCGTGAGGAATCACGTTCCTCAGGAAGCCTCAGACGGTAAGCCTTGCAATGTTTCTTATTTCAAATTTTTTGGATGTGTAGCATATGTGCATGTACCTGAAGAAATGAGGAGGAAGTTGGATGACAGAAGTGAAATATGTATCTTTGTTGGATACAGTGAAGTGTCTAGGGCATATAGACTCTACAATCCCATCACCAAGAAGTATGTAATCAAGAGAGATGTTCAATTTAAAGAAGAGGAAACCTGGGATGGAAGTATTAATAAATCTATTTCAGAGGGAGCTGTGTTACCCCGTGAAGATGATGATGGAGTTGAGCAGGCTGAAGGAGGTGGACATTTGGTTCCACATGCACATATGCCTGCAGTGATAATACCTACAAGAGAAGCACCAGATATCAACCCATCTCAATTTAGAACGCCCAGAACTCATGAGCGTGGTGAGCCATCTGGACATGGTGGACATCAAACCGATTCACAGGTAAGTAGTGAATCGAATCCTACTTTAGCTTCATTGAAAAACAGATTTAAAGGTCAAAATACTAGAAGCTTAAGAGAATTATATGATCAGAATGAAGAAGTAGATCAGATTTCAAATTTTGCATTAATGGCATGTGATCCTGTAAGTTTTAATGAAGCTACTAAAGAGGATGTTTGGATAAAAGCAATGGATGAGGAGATTGATTCCATTGAAAGAAATAACACTTGAGATCTTGTTGATTTACCTGAAGGTAAGAAGAGTAATGGTGTTAAGAGGGTTTATAAGACTAAGTTGAATGCAGAAGGTGAAGTTGAAAAGTACAAGGCAAGACTTGTAGCTCAAGGGTTTAGTCAGCAACTCGGTATTGATTACAATGAAACCTTTTCTCCTGTAGCAAGGATTGACGCAATAAGGATGGTGTTAGCTATTGCAACTCAGAATAAATGGATCATGCATCAGATGGACATTAAGTCTTCATTCTTGAATGGATGTTTGGAAGAAGAGGTTTATATAAGACAACCTCCGGGTTATGAGATTGATAAGCACAGAGATAAAGTTTACAAGTTAAGGAAACATTTATATGGATTAAAGCAGGCATCCAGAGTTTGGTATAGCAGGATTGATGAGTACCTTATTAGTGTTGGATTCAACAAAAGTCCAAGTGAACCAACCCTGTATACAAAGATAAACCAGGAAGGTAAAATTTTGATTGTTTGTCTGTATGTTGATGACTTGATTTTTACTGGAGATCTATCTATAGATGATTTTAAAAATGCCATGAAAACAGAGTTTGAGATGACTGATTTAGGATTGATGAAATATTTCCTTGGAATTGAAGTGGATCAATTTGATGATGGAATTTTCATTTGTCAAACTAAATATGCAAATGAAGTATTGAAAATGTTTAGAATGTTGAATTGTAAACCAGTTACAACACTAATGGCAATTGGTACCAAACTTAGCAAATATGATGAGGGATCATATGTTGATCCAACTCTATATAAGAAATTGGTTGGAATCCTTATGTATTTAACAACAACAAAACCTGATATTATGTTTGGTGTAAGTTTAATTTCCAGATTCATGGAGACTCCAAAGAGTACTCATTGGCAAGCAAGAAAGAGGATCCTAAGATACATTGCTGGAACAACTGATTTTGGTATCCGATACACATCAAACTTGAAGTTTGAGTTGATCGGATATACTGATAGCGATTTTGCAGGTTCCATTGATGATAGGAAGAGCACATCTGGTTATGTGTTCAGTCTTGGATCTGGAGCAGTGGCATGGACATCAAAGAAACAACCCATGGTGACTTTATCTTCTACTGAGGCAGAGTATGCTGCAACAACAACAATTGCATGCCAAGTTGTATGGATGGGAAGAATCTTGAATGAATTATTGCATGAGCAGAATGGTGCAACTCAAATTGTCTGTGATAATAAATCTTCCATTGCACTGTCAAAGAATCATGTTTTTCACAAGCAGAGTAAGCACCTTCATACGAGGTATCATTTCATTCGAGAGCTGGTAAATGGTAAAGAAATTTATGTTCAGTTCTGTAGGTCTGAAGAACAATTTGCAGACATATTTACAAATCCTTTGGGAAATGAATTGTTTAAAATTCATAGAGATAATATTGGGGTTTGTAAGCTGTAATGCATTGTTTACAGCAGTTTTGTATTACATGTTTTTGTTTTTTTTTGTTTTGAAATGATTAAGAGGGAGTATGTTGGATAGTTATCATTTCACCGCCTGAATAACGACGGATTGGTGGTCGTCTTGACCCTTCAAGACTCGAGGATTAAGCACCGATTTACTAATTGCTCAAGCGGTGGCCGCCTTAACCTTTGCAGGCCACGAGACACCATCACCGCCTCAATTAAATATTTTCTAAGATCGAAGGGTCAATTTTTGAATTAGGGAATTAATGTTAGTTTTTTGTATAAATACCAAAACAGATTGTAATCTGTTGGAGCATAGTGATTCGGGGTTTTCTCTTTGGGGACATCCATCGGCTTGTGTAATAGAGCCGCTCAGCTTCCAAACGCCGAAACCTGAAGTGCTCGGACCACAGCCTCTTCGTGTTTCACGATACGACAATTGTAGTTTCGTTTTGTTTTTGCGTTGGGTGTTTGCAAACCCTGAAAACCAAAGTGTTGGGCCCATAGCTTGATCACATTTTGCGATTCAAAAATCAGCGTTGTATTATGTTTTTGTATTGAGCGTTTGTAAACGCCGAAACTTGATCCTTGATTAGCCTCCGTTTTCCACAGGCATTACCTGTCGATTTGTCCAGAGTAAGTTGAACCTCATTTCCACTATTGATTTCCTTGATATGATCAGAAGCTCAAGTAGGCGCATAGTTCTTTTGAAATTGCACGTCCACCGACTTACGAAGTGAGGTAGCCATTGCAGCTGGCAATGCCACTAGCACCATGAAAAATAACAATATCCTGAACACCATCTTCACTAATCTGCTGAAAAAATGCAACAACAGTTTATGTGAAACATTAGGTTTTGTATTGGAGCAAAGAATGCATGGAACTGACAGAAAAGTGAACTTCCATGAGAAGTACAGGAATGCCTCAAGCATGCAGTAATGAGGAATAGCAAAGCATGATGACATAACTTACTAAAGGACTTATGGCTACTCGTTTCAACTTACCAACTACAACAAAGTATTTGGAAAGAAGCAGCTGAGAGAATTTGAAACTTGAAAGTGTGAATCTGTGGGAGAGATGCAAGGGGTTTTGTAGGGATGGAAAGCAATAAAATAATTTGAAGCAAAGCTGGTTCTTAAAGGAGCCAGTGGGCGCACATGCAGTCTCGATCTCTGATTTTCTTTCATATCAAACAATGCTTCTTTTATCACTTCAATTATGTCAGTCTCGTTATAATTAAAGTAACTAAAATTTGAAAGCATATCTTGATGCATGAGTGTTGCAAATATTTTTTTTAAGTCTCCTCGTTGTACCTCTTAATTTATCTTATGCTAATCATGCAGTCTTGCCATGCCTCAAAGGTTCACTGGTTTCAAGGCCAGAGAGTGGGGTTCCACCTTCACCAATCTGATACTAACCTAGATCCGCATAATAATGAGGAGGGTTCATATGCATAACATGGGGATCCAACCACATGATGTATGTGGGATCACAACCCATGTTTCCTGGTTTCTACAAGGAGGAGATAGATTGACCAACCTACATGCATGCACGTTTGGACACCATGCACATTTGATCACAATGTGCTTATTTCTTCCCATCATCGCAAGAGAAACTAGTTCACATTTTTCTTCATATGCATCTTAGCCATCAAAATCACCCAGGGATCGCACCCAGCAGGTTTCGAATTGGTGAATTTAACTTCACGGAGTGCCTTAACAACACACTCCATCACCGATTGTCCTACACCTCGAGGACATTGCATTGCAAAGTTTTAAAATAGAGTTAATGGTTATTTTTTAAAGAAATTAAAGTCAAAATAAATTGAAAACTTTTTTTTTAATATGTTTAAATTTAAAATTTTATTATTTTATTTGTGTTATTCACATTACATATAATTTTTATTTTAAATCAAAACATCCTCTTTTCTCAATACAAGCTATCTTCTATTTTGACATATTTGTTTGTTTTAAAGACTCGTAAAGTCTATAGAGGTATACATACCCTACCCCCTGTGGATTTGAACTTGTAACATCTTAGGAGGAAACACGTGTTCCTAATCATTAGGCCCATTATATGTCTAATATTTACATATTTGGAAAAAAACACATTATTAATAAAGTATAAATAGATTTAAACATAATTATATAGATTATTTTATGACTTGTAAAATCAAAAGGATTATGACTCCAAGTGAAAATATGTTGGGGTAATCAACAATAAAATAGATACTATGTCGAGGAAAATGAAGGTGTAACTCAAGCTTTCATGCATCTTTAATTGTATTATGATTATTTATTTATATTTTTAAACAAGAATGGATAGTTTGTATTATAAAAGAGGTTACAAAAGAGCTAACTGCTATAAGTTACAAAAATTCATTATGCTTAGTAATGTTCGTCAAAATAGATGGAATGAAAATTCCTCAAATGAATAATGGCCTTTAGAATTTTAGCAAAAAAGAGTCATTCCTCCCTAGTTGGTATTCTCGCAAAAGAGAAGAGAAAAAAGACATATTTACATTTCATGAACTTGATTAATGGAGTTTTAACTCGGTATCCACTATTTCTTGAAATTCCATATTGATTGTCGAGGGATGATTGTGGGTTCAACAACTAGATTACATTGTCTACCCATGGTCTCTAGACTTCAATCCAGAAGACAAAATCTATGTAGCTCCAGTGTGGGTAAAACTATGTTGGGTTGCCATTTTGACATATTTTCATCATTTTCACCATCTTGAGTCGTCCCTTTATAATCATCTAGTTTCACCCTTTCACCCATTTATTACCATGAATATATTGTAACAAGATTATAGGTGTCAAGTGGTTGATTATCATTGATTTCCTTATTTTTAGGAAGTTAAAGAGGATAAAAAGTTGGTTCTTACTACACTGCAGTTCAGTTCTGATACCCGACCTCCATGGTTAGCATACTTGCACAATTCTAAAAGAAATTCCAAGACAATGGTTTTGTCAATAGGATTCTCAACATGGTATTGTGTTGTTTAGTTCACACCCATGTCACACATGTGAGCCTCTATCTCATGGTCAAAGATCTAGTCAAATTCAATAGAAGTTTCAAGGAAACAATCTTCAGACGCGATTTCTGGATTGATAAAGGAGAATCATGAAAATTGGAGACATCGGTTTTGTGCAGAACTAACTCGATTAGGTGTATTGCAAGAACATTTTTCTGAAAAATGAAAGATCTATGAGATATGGTCGATTTTCTAAAACGGTTTTTCCCAGATTTACTCGTGTGCCCAGTTTGAGAATCCATAGGTTTTGGATCTCCAAGATCCCATTTATAATATATAAATATCAGTCCTAAGAACCTTCAAGACAACACTAGAGATAATATTGAATTATTGTACTTAAGTATCACTAATATGAGATTCATATAAGAGCTCTAGTTACTATCAATTACATGTGTTATGTGTTTTAGTTTCATAAGTTTAGTTCTATAGTTTTTCTCTGGTAGCATTCAACGAGCCAAGAGGGCCTCTTGAGTGAGGAGTGTGTTGTTTCTATTTCTATTAGTGTCATTTCAATTTATCAATTGTGTGTATTTGATTTATGTTCTTTCATTTCTTACATTTCATTTATGATTTCCATTTACACTACATAGGAAGACTAATGCACAAAATTATTAATTGAATAAAGATTGTTTTATTTCAGTTATAGAAACCTTCATTAAATCATATGATTGAAAGCATGTAATTGTATTGCGATTAAAAATCAAGTAGGTTAATGATTTCAAGTGTTTATAATCATTCAAGTTTTTTTTCACTAAATACATTTCTTTAAATTTACATATGCTAGACTATTTTTTGTAGCTAAGAAAAAACTATGTGTTTTGTAGCTAAGAAGAAACTTTGTTTATGTAGTTGAACAGTGAGCAGTTTGGTTTTATTCTTAGACCGGTATAGGACTAAACCCATTGCAAACCCAATACATAATAAGCTACACATGATAAATCACATGAACATTGTCGATAATGAAAGATTGTGGTTTTGAGACATATAGCATTAGAGTCCCACAATGTCGTGACAAGTTGCAGTCCTTAGTGTTATTTCATATAGTCATTTGATTTCATTCCATCATTTCTTAGATAGGATAGGATAGGTTGTAATCTGGCATTTACTTTACTTGCATCTCACAAGTCTACGGAGACCGGATTGATAATTTAATGTAGCAGAGTTCAATCAATTGAACCGAGTGACATTTTTAGCACCATTGTTGGGGAGATGCTAAAGGGATTAGAGCATATGTAGTTTATTTTTTCTTGATTTTTTATTTTTCCAGAGTTTACAACTTGGAGGAGAAGAAATGGTAAGACATAAATATGAACTCACCATAGAATTTTTGTAGTGTAACAACCCGACCCATTCACTTTAGTGAGTTTCTCTTAGATCCCATCGTGTTAGTACAATGTTTTTCCATGATTAACCTTATGTCAATGATAACCTAGTGATAACATAGTCTTAGTAGCATGAGGTATTAAAAAGTAGTGTGTTTCATTTTTTTGTAGATTTCATTCAAAAGTAGAAAAATTTCAATTATTTTTGGGGTGTTGTAAGAACCTCCATACAATAATCCATTTGTGAGAAGGAGTTCTATACTAGCAGGAAGAATTTAAATATGTTCAAGAATTTTTTGAGTAAAGAAGGAAGTTATACTCCAAGAAATCTCTCAAATCGTGACGGTAGTTGGAAACATCTCTACATCTCAACATGAGTGAATCCTAATAACAATTAGGAACATATCTGTGTCTCAGGAAGTGATAGAAGAGAAATAATTCCATGAGAAACATGAAGAAGACCTAGAAGAAACCAGAGATATATGGAAATAATTTTATGAAGAGAAGACAGAAGAACCTGGGAATGAAGAATTTATACCATGTCTGCCATCGGATTCATTGTGCATTCAAGAAACCAATCCGCAAATACCAAAATATTTGCATAGCATGACAAATGAGGAAATACAAACTAGTGCTAATGAACAAGTAAACCAAGGGCATCATGACTACATTGAACTTTGGTTCCAGAAATCCATTAGACTGAAGCACTACTCTATTTTTCAACAACTCTTGAAATCATATCAATTAGAGAAACTTGTCCCTCATGTTCTGGTGTTGATCAACATATATTTTTCAAATTGGAATAGAGTATATTTGTAATCATGTTACTCACATGGCTACATTGAAAATACTCCTACACTTGAGAAAATGCTTTCTTTTTCCAAGTAAAGTAGGATAGTGTAGATGAATAAATAAATAAATAAAATAGTAAAGATAAAAATAAGTCTGATTGTGAAAACCAAGTTATTGGCGCAATTGGACATGATTTTTTCTTGAAAACCAGACAATTGGCACGAAAAAATTCTCAATAAATTTCTGCATGTTAGTTCAATCTTGTATTATGGTTCTTCTAATAATTTTTTTTCTATGCGCGTACTAGATGACATGGAATTCCTTAAGGCCTTCCTTCCAGTAGGCCTTGTCCCATCGACTTCAACACTATATCTCGGATCAACATCAAGAGATATTTATAATTCCTTGGAACTTGTATGTCTCAATGACAAGTTTCCTCATTGATAGCAGTGGGGATTCATTAATGCCTCTCAACTATTAGATCTTGCAGGTTAATCGAATCCAACACATTCATTCATCTCTGACATGATGCATTAAGGGACCTTGATGTTCATTGACACCAATAGTGAGTATTCTCGTGTTTGTTAATGCCATACATTAATGGTTGGCGATCCAATGGTTTCTTCCTATGCTTGACTCAACACATTCATTCGCATGGTAATAATTGTACCACGGATTCAAGTTTTGATGAAGACTATATGGTTTGATAGTATCAACAATTGCAACATTTTCCACATTTTTCAAATAAAAAGGGGATGTCACTTTTGTTGTAGTATCTTTCTCTATAGCAGAGTTTTTGGATTCATGGTTGTTATTTTTCCCTGTAGTAATAATTGTTGGATTACTGAGAGGGGGGGTGAATCAGTAATAGCGTAATTATAATCCTTTTTATTTAAATGTTATATCAATGTAGAATTATTATCCAATAATGAGCAGTAAGAAAATAATCCTTTTATTTAAATGTTATAATGTAGAATTATTATCCACAATGAGCAAGTGCAGAAGAAATAAACAATCACACACATACACAAGACAACAGTGTTTTACGTGGAAAACCCAACCTGAGAAAACCACATGTAATGTTTTTTCTTATATAATCTTGAAGAATTACATTCATTACACACACCTTTGTTTTCCACCAGAATCGGAAGGAGGCTCCAACCCCCTACAAGGCTACAACCCGAGGGAAGCTCCAACTCTACCCCTCTGCTACAAACCGTAAGGGAGGCTACAACCCCCAATGTTCTCCAACTACAAATGGAAGGTGGTTACAACCACCTATCCTGACCCTGGCCTCGCCACCCTAAAGTAGAATTAAATGATGGAACCACTGGCCACACTATCATCGGGTATGTGAGATATACCGTTTTAACCCTGTACCAATAAATATGAATTTCTATTAGATATCCTTGGTTACCCCGCACACATATAGATATTCAATATGCTAGTGTGATTCAAAATGAGAGAGCCTTACCTCTCATTTATACTCCGAAGCCTTCAAAACATCTCTAGGTCACTTGGCCCACTTTCCCTATTTTATAGGGTTGGGTCCACTTCTAATTCTCCATTAAACAAGCTATTGAAATAATTTATTTTGTATTCACCTTGGAATTTATAATACACCTATCACTTCACTTTATTATTTACCTTTTAAAAATCTTGAAACCACTTTGATTACTTTGACCTTTTGGGGCTTCTCTAGATGGCATATGAGGGTCCTCCAACTCTATGGCCATAACTTCCTCAAACCGGGTGGAGGAGTTATATTGATATTTCTTGTCATACCACCGTAAATGGTATGTGACATGTACCATCCATATAGAATAGTATTATCCAAAAATATATCATAACTTCTATAAAATTCATTACCCATCAAACAAACTTGGGTCCATTACCAAAACCTCGGGTTCTCCAACTTCTCATGGCCATAACTCTCTAACCATGAGGAATTATGTATGCTCACATACCATTGGAAATGATACGACAAGAACTATCCATCTAGGATATTTTACCCACAAATTCACTTTCCTTCATCTCTCTATTCCACAATAAAGAATGGGTTCTCTTTACTCCACAAAGCATCTTCCTGAGGGCTTTCACTCCATAAGGGGACCACTTTTGAGTTCATCCATATTTACTTCTTTATCAACAATGAAAAACAAATAATGAGTCACATTTACATCAAACAATATTGGGTCCATTACCCAAACCTTTGTGCTATGGATCTTTCTTCAGGGTTGACATCAATGACAACCAACCTTGTGACCAAACACCCTCCCCCTTTCGCATTGATGGTACCACCGATGAAACACCGAGATCATATCACTCTATGCTCCCTCCCGGAACCATGCCTCCGGCCCGGTTCATCTAATAAATCTTCCTGAACCATGCTCGTCTCCTTTGCATCCTATAAATTCTCCCTTTTCATCAATACAAAGGTATCTTTCCCCATCCTGGTTGCTCTATCGTGACCATTATCCATGTTGTTTCTGCATCTAAGACATATAAGATAAGCATCTTCAAAATGCATTCATTTTTGAGTAGAAATAAGTCTAAGTCTCTTAACTAAGATATTCAAAGGCTTCCCAATGGAAGTGGTTTTGTAAAGATGTCTTACCACTTGTTCTTTGTCCACATATCCAACTCTGATGTTCTTCTCTTCATCTTATTCCCATAGAAAGTGATACTTGATTGAATGTGCTTAGTCTTGGAGCGTATCAACGGGTTTTTGAGATAATCGATGGCACTTGTATTATCACAATATATTGGAATGTAATGCACCATAATCAACCCGTGATATTTGTCAAAGTTTGTTTCATCCAAAGAAATCCATAACAACCTGCTGCCGCTGCAATATACTCGTGACGCTATGATAGAGATAATTCCATGATTGTTTCGCTAATATGATACCAAACACTCACTCTGGTAGAACGCTGTTCAATCGATGCTTCATCGGTCATCAGTGCAACCCGCCCAATCTACATCTATGTAGGCAATAAGTGATGACATTTTCCTTTGGATACCATAATCCAAACTCTTTTCGCTCCTTTGAGATATCCTAATATCCTCTTATCATATCACATGTGATTCGTGCTACTTGGAAATCGCGGCTACCCGTCTAACCGCTGCATTACATCTAGTCTAGATGTTGTCACATATAGTAGGCTGCCAATCATTGACCTATATTACTCCTAATTCCAGACTTTGAATCATCATCTCTAATTAACTTACAACCGGTTTACATGGAGTGATAACCTGGTTTGCACCTTCCACCCGAACCTCTGCATTTCTATGATAAATTTGGTTTGAGAAATAAAATTCCTTGGTTGCTTTGACGATTCTCAAGTCCAGAAAGAAGGATAGTTCTCCCAAGTAACCCATACTTCCGTAACCATTCCGCATGTCTGCAAATCTCCGCTGATCTCTGAGGAATGGATGGATGGAAATGGATGGATGGATGGAAGGAGGAGCCTGGAATGGAAGGATGGATGGATGGAAGGACGGACGGATGGACGGAATGGACGGAATGGATGGACGGATGGAATGGATGGATGGAATGGGGATGGCTGGAAAGGAAGGAAGGAAGGATGGACGGATGGAAGGAGGACGATGGAATGGAAGGAATGGAATGGACGGATGGAATGGAGGAAGGAATGGAGGATGGAAAGGAATGGATCTGGATGGAATGGACGGATGGAGGAAAGGAAGGATGGATGGAGGAATGGATGGATGGAGGACGGACGGATGGATGGATGGAAGGATGGATGGATGGATGGATGGAATGGATGGATGACGGATGGAAATGGATGGAATGGAATGGAATGGATGGATGGAATGGAAGGAATGGACGACGGACGGATGGACGGATGGACGGATGGATGACGGAAGGAATGGAGTGGAAGGATGGAAAGGATGGATGGATGGAAGGACGGATGGATGGAAAGACGGAAAGGATGGATGGATGAGATTGATGGAGGAAAGAATGGAAAGGATGGAAATGGACGGATGGATGGATGGAATGGATGGACAGGGACAGGAATGGATAGGGACGATGGATGGAATGGATGGAATGGAGGACATGGAGAGGAATGGATGGATGGATGGATGGAGGGGATGGAACGGAAATGCCTAAAAGGAAAACGTAATCTCTGGTAGAGTGTGCACGCAAGATGATGAAAGGTAAGAATCTCTCAAATGCATTTTGGGGTGAAGCCATAAATACCGCAGCCATTTAAAGAATAGAAGTCCAACAAGGTGTTTGATAATGTTACTCCTTTGAAGCCTTGAATGGTTCTAAACCTGCAGTTCATAATTTGAAAGTATTTAGGTGTAAGGCTCTTTTCTCATTCCAAAGGAGAATAGGAGGAAATTGGGATGCTAAGAAGCCACTCAAATGTATTTTCATTGGGTAATCGTCAATTTAAAGCATACAAACTCAAGTGAATCTCCGCCACTCACAAAGTATTTGGTAAGTAGAGATGTAATTTCTTTTCCAATGAAAGCAGAAGTGTGAAATCATGACTCCACAAATAAATAGAGAGGAATGGCAGAGACTTCTTTGTGAAGGAGGAGTTAAAGAAGAGTAGCAGCAACAGCAACCCGCATAACAACATCCATCCCCGCAGTGACAACATCCATCCTCGCAGCGACAAAGCAGCAGTTAAAGCAAAGAAGAAGGACTCGATGGACAATTCATACCATAGTTCACCTAGAAGAGAGATCTTCACAAAGTGGGGAGGGAAATAATCAGTTGAGAAGATCTTCTAGACGTGATTCATCCTAAGAGGTATAAAGACTATGCTCTAATGAGTAGCATTTCAAATGTCATGGAACCCATGAGTTTTGATGAAGCTAATGAACATGATGAATGGTGAATGCAATGGATCTAAGAATATAAATCTATAATGAAAAACAATAATTTGGGAATCAATTGCCTAAACATATGAAGCTCATTGATGAAAATGGATACACAAACCCAAGTTTAAATCGATGGTAGTATAGATAAGTATAAAGGTAGACCGTGGCAAGGGGTATCTACAAATGTATGATTGATTATGCTCAAACATTTGCACCATTAGCTAAATTGAATACCATCATAATGTTAATTGCTTTAGCCACAAAGTACCATTGTGCTGTATCATTTAGATGTTAAATCTTCCTTTTTGAATGGTCAGTTAAAGGAAGAGGTTTACCTTACTCAACCTGAAGGGTTTGTTGAAAAGGGCAAGAACACTTAGTGTGTAAGCTAAATAAAGCATTTTATGGATTAAAAACAAGCACCTAGGTCATGGTCTGAAAAGATAGACTCTTTCTTTCTTCTTCAACAGTATTTTATGAGGAGTTAAAAGGATCCAAATCAGATACCAATTTGATGAGCTGTGGGTATAGCATTGATTTCATTATATGTTGATGATTTAATAATTACAGGAAATGCAGAAGTTAATTGATGAATCAACGAGAATTTATCAAAGGTATTTGAAATGAAAGATCCTGGTGAACTACACTATTGCTTAGGTATTGAAGTTTGGAGAAATGCAGGCCAAACTTTTGTTTGTCAGAGTAAGTATATCAGAGAAATACTTAAGAGATTTAAAATGGATCAGTGTAAGTCTTCTACTGTTCCCATGCAACAGAATGTGAAACTTTCTTTTGATGATGGTTCGAAGGAGGTGAATGGCACTGTGTATAGATAGATGGTGGGTAGTTTGAATTATCTCACCACAACCAGACCTGATATTTCATATTCTATGAGTGTGTTAAGTCAGTTCATGACGAAACCTCATGAAAGCCATTGGAATGCAACAAAGGAAATACTCAGGTATCTAAAAGGTACACTTGATTATGGTATTAAATATACTGATGCATCTGATGTTGAGTTGATAGGTTATTCAGATTCTGATTGGGATGGCAATCTGGATGATTGAAGATCAACCACTGGATATGTGTTCAGCATTGGATCCGGGGTTGTTTCATGGAGTAGTAAAAAGAAACCTATTGTATCTTTGTCTTCTACTGAAGAAAAATATAAAGCCTTGTGTGCAAGAACTTGTGAAGTTGTTTGGTTAAGAAGACTTCTTCAAGATGTTGGAGAAGAATGAAAGGAACCTACGATGATCAGATGTGATAATCAAAGTTCAATCAATATTGCGAAGAATCTGATTTTTCATGCAAGGACAAAACATGTTGAAGCTCTGTTTCATTTTGTTCGAGAAAAGTTGCAGTCAAATGAAATAGCTCTTATGTATTGTAATACTAGTGAAAATGATGTTGATTTTCACTAAGCCTCTTGGAAAGATTAAGTTTGAGATGTTTGGCGAGATGTTAGGTGTAGAAGCCAATCCATTCTCCATTAAGGGGGAGACTTGGAAATAATGGAGTAAGCGCCAGCTGTAAGCACTAGTTATAAGCTTCAGTTAAGAGAGTTAGTTGTAGGCATGTTAAGAGTCAGTTCTTAGTTAAGAGTCTAGTTGTCTTTGGTTTGCATGTAACCGACTCGGTAGAGTCTTTTCCTATATAAATATGTAATATGTCTTCATTGAACAATATAGAAGTGAGTGTAGCCTCAACGGTTGTTTGTTTCATATATTTTATCTTTTTGTCCTTTGGTCCAGTATTTGGACCCCCGAAACAGAAACTTGCCTCAATCCATCCGATTTGTCAAACAATCAGAAGATATTCCACATCTGGAGTGAACGCTCTCTGGTGGGAAAGTTTAGTGGGTTATGGCCAAGTCCAAAGGCCGTGGAATCCTGGGTGGTTGAGCATTAGTGCCCTATGATCAAAGGTACGATAAGAACTTTTGGGTTATTTCATTTTTACTTTCATCAATAAATTGGGGAGGGATTTAATATTCCACTCTCATCCATATTTTATGGGTTTTAGGGGAATGATTGTCTCCCCATGGTCTCTAGACTTCAATCCAAAACACAAAATCTTTGTAGCTCCAGTGTGGGTAAGACTATGTTGGATTGCCATTTTGACATATTTTCATCATTTTCACCATTCGTCCCTTTATAATTATCTAGTTTCACCCTTTCACCCATTTATTACCATGAATATATTGTAGCAATCTTATAAGTCTCAAGTGGTTTATTATCGTTTATTTCCTTATTTTTAACAAGTTAAAGAGGATTAAAAGTTGGTTCTTACTAATGATGGTTTTTACGAGTTCAGTTCATGTCACTGCATTTCGATACCCAACCTCCATGGTTTGCATACTTGCACAATTCCAAAGGAAATTCAAAGACAAGGATTTTGTCACTAGGATCCTCAACATGGTAGTGTTTTTTAGTTCACACCCGTGTCACACATGTTAGCCTCTAGCTCGTGGTCAAAGATCTAGTCAAATTTAACAACAATTTCAAGGCAACAATCTTCAGGCGTGATTTCTAGATTGATAAAGGAGAATCGCGAAAATTGGGGACATGGGTTTTGTGTAGAACTAACTCGATTAGGCGTAATTCAAGCATTTTTTTCTAAAAAATGAAAGATACAGGAGGTATGGATAATTTTCTAAAATGTTTTTTCCTAAATTTATTGTTCTGGCCAGTTTGAGAATCCATAGGTTTTGGATCTCCAAGATCCCATTTATAATATATAAATATCAGTCGTGAGAACCTTCAAGACAACACTAGAGATGATATTGAATTATTTTACTTCAGTATCACTAATCTGAGATTCATATAAGAGCTCTAGTTACTATCAATTACATGTGCTATGTGTTTTAGTTTCATAATTTTAGTTCTATAGTTTTTCTTCGGTATTGTTCAATGAGCCATGAGGACCTCCTAAGTGAGGAGTGCATTGTTTCTATTTCTATTAGTGTCATTTCAATTTCTCAATTGCGTGGATTTTATTTATATTCTTTCATTTCTTACATTTCATTTACGATTTCCATTTATAACACATAGGAAGGCAAACGCACAAAAATTATTAATTGAATAAAGAGTGTTTTATTTCAATTATAGAAACTTTCATTAAATCATATGATTGAAAGCATGTAATTGTATTGCGACTAAAAATCAAGTAGGTTAATTATTTCAAGTGTTTATAATCATTCAAGTTCATTTTCACTAAATCGATTTCTTTAAATTTACATTTGCTAGACTATTTTTTGTAGCTAAGAAAAAACTATGTTTTTTGTAGCTAAGAAGAAACTTTGTTTATGTAGTTGAACAGTGAGCAGTTTGGTTTTATTCTTAGACCGGTATAAGACTAAACCCATTGAAGACCCAATACATAATAAGCTACACATGAGAAATCACATGAACATTGTCGGTAATGAAAGATTGTGGTTCTAAGACATATAGCATTAGAGTCCCACAGTGCAGTGACAAGTTGCAGTCCTTAGTGTTATTCCATACAGTCATTTCATTTCATTCCTTCATTTCTTAGATAGGATAGGATAGGTTATAATCTTGCATATAATTTACTTGCATCTAACAAGTCTACGGAGACCAGATTGATAACTTAATGTAGAAGAGTTCAATCAATTAAACCAACTCACATTTTTGGCACCATTGTTGGGGAGATGCTAAAGGGAGCAGAGCATATGTAGTTTAGTTTTTTTTGTTGTTCCAACATTTACAACTTGGAGAAGGAGAAATGGTAAGACGTAAATATGAACTCACCATAGAATTTTTTTAGTGTAACAACTCGACACATTCACTTTAGTGAGTTTCTCTTAGACCTCGTCGTGTTAGTGCAATGTGTTTCCATGATTAATCTTATGTCAATGATAACTTGGTGATAACACGGTCTTAGTAGCATGAGGCATTAAAAACGTCGTGTTTCATTTTTTTGTAGATTTCATTCAAAAGTAGAAAAGTATCAATTATTTTTTGGGTGTTGTAAGAACCTCCATACAATAGTCCATTTGTGAGAAGGAGGTCTGGACTAGCAGGAAGAATTTAAATATGTTCAAGAATTTTTTGAGTAAATAAGGAAATTATACTCTAAGAGATCTCTCAAATCCTGACAGCAATTGGAAACATCTCTACATCTCAGCAAGAGTGAATCCTAATAACAATCAAGAACATATCAATGTCTCGGGAAGTTAGAGAAGAGAAATAATTCCATGAGCAACATCAAAAAGACCTAGAAGAGACCAAAGAGCCATGGAAAGAATTTGATTAAGAGAAGACAGAAGAACCTCAGAATGAGGAATTTATACCATACCTACCAATAGATTCATTATGCATTCAAGAAACCAATCCACAAATACCAAAATATTTGCATGGAATGAAAAATGAGGACATACAAAGTAGTGCTAATGAACAAGTAAACCAAGGGCATCATGATTACATTGAACTTTGGTTCCAGACAACCATCAGACTGAAGCACCACTCTATTTTTCAACAATTCTTGACATCATATCAATTAGAGAAATGGGTCCCTCATGTTTTGGTATTTATCAAAGTATAGTTTTCAAATTGGAATATGAGTATGTTTGTAATCATGTTACACGCATGGATACATTGGAAATACTCCGACACTTGAGAAAATGCTTTCTTTTTCCAAGTAGGATAGTGTAGATGAATAAATAAATAAAATAGTAAAGATAAAAATAAGTTTGGTTGTGAAAACCAAGTTATTGGCACATTTGGACATGATTTTTCCTTGAAAAACCAAGCAACTGGCATGAAAATTTCTCAATAAATTTCTACATGTTAGTTCAATCTTATATTATGGTTCTTCCAATATTTTTTTTTCTATGCTCGTACTGGATAAGGTGGAATTCCTTAAGGCCTTCCTTCCAGTAGCTCTTGTCCCATTGAATTCAACACTATATATGGGATCAACATCAAGAGATATTTATAATGCCTTGGAACTTGTATGCCTCAATGACAAGATTCCTCATTGATAGTAGTGGGGATGCATTAATGCCTCCCAACTATTAGATATTGCAGGTTACTCGACTCCAACACATTCATTCGTGTCTGACATGATGCATTAAGGTACCTTGATGCTTATTGACATCAATAGTGAGTAGTCTCGTGTTTGTTAATGACATACACTAATGGTCGGAGATCCAACAATGTCTTCCTATGCTTGATTTCAACACATTCATTCACATGGTAATAATTGTACCATGGATTCAGGTTTTGATGAATACTATATGGTTTAATAGTATCAACAATTGCAACATTTTCCACATTTTGCAAATAAAAAGTGGATGTTATTTTTGTTGCAGTATCTTTCCCTATTCCCTATAGCAGAGTTTTTGGTTCCCTCTAGTAGTATTCATGGTTGTTATTTGGCATTGGTTCCAACAATATTTTTTATTTGATACATTTGATAAATGTGATCAATAAAAAAAAAATTGAGATATAAAATAAAATATCAAATATCAGAAGGATGCATGAGGACATGCATTATTCTCATTGTGGGGGAGAGAGAGAATAGAGTTGTGAGTGTCCTTCAATGGTTCTAGATGCAGGTGGATTTCACTCTATTAATATTTCCTATAGAAAATTGTCCAAAATTATCGCTTCAATTTTTCAATTGTTCATAGCATATTTAGTTCCATCTCGTTCAGACAGTGTTTAGTATACGTTTTTTGGCCCAAGAATCCAATCACCTAGTATTCATATTCTACTTATGATTTTCAAATCATCATGACAATAGAGAGGTACATTGGAACAACAAAATTTCAAGCATTTCTATATTCTAGAATTTGATGTTTCCCTCAACAACAAGATTTCTTTCAAGCAAATATTGCAGAGGATGGTTGCACAACATCATAGGTTACTTTTTCGTATGAAGGTGTTTAGAGCAAGTTAATTTTTGCAGTTTTTAGACTTTCTATAGCTACAGATATTTTTGGTGGCTACGAAAATTTCTCTATAAAGTATTGTAGCTACTAGATTTCCTATACAAGATTATTTTCAGGGATGACCCTTGCACAACATTTTCAAGCAGATGAGGCTAAATTAAGGAATTCTAAGACATGGGTTTTGAGGAGAATATAACAATTTGAGTATCACATGAAAAAGAAAATTATGCACAATAAGGGATGTATGGGCATGTTTCCAAAGATAAATTTTATGTCATCTCTATATTTTCTATAGGAACTGTTTTCAAAATCACGAGTAGTTTGGATCAACATTTTCTTTGTTTATCCTCAAAATTGTAGTACTTTTTTTATTCAGTACACATCATTTTCAAATCGTATTTTCTTCTATAGATCCTACTTCAGCACACAGTACCAGTCCAGGTCTTTATGGAGGTAAAACTTAAGGTAAAACCAATTTTAAAACTTTTTTATCTGTTAAAAATGTAGGAAATTATGATAAGCAACTACTTAAGCTTGAAAATTATCCTTCGTCATAATTTCATTCTGTATTTTTTCACTTTGTAAATTAGCACTCTTACACATTTACTCTTCAATATTGAATGCTTATGTCATCATTCTACTCCATTAACACCTTTCCTTTCACTCTATACTCTCTCCATTAATGATATACTGTGATCTAGTATGAATATAAGAATCCAACATGATGTTTATCTTGTTGAAAGAAAACATTGGCACATTATTTTATGAGTTGGTAGATATGATGGATTCAAGCACATGACATACTATTCATTTACTGAAGGAAGGCTCCTTTGAAGATAAAATGGGTAGAGAATATAGTAGTCTAGTATGAATCTGAGTATGATGGCATAATGGTAATGAGTTACCCCCTCGATACTTTAGATATGAACACTTATAAATTGAAAATAAAAGATAGCAGATAACTCCTAATTAATTTTCCTTGCATGGAGTATTTTTTCCAGTATACAACCAACAATCAAGACATTGTTCCAACATGTTTTCAGCAACAACCATCCTCCAAATTTATCAGTAGACTAAGGTAATTTTTTTTATTATTGATTGTTGATTTGAAATAGTATTCACAATAGATTTTACCCTTGATTTAGAACAAAGTATACAATGTTCCACTCAACAATTTTCAAGTACAAGTATGCATATGTAAAGGTACAACAAAAATATTTTGTAGGTGTTTCAAAGCAAGGCCAAAGAGGATGAAAACTCATTTTTCTAAACATATGTCTTTCCCACATCAGTATATTCACCCTACTATGCTCATATTTTTTACTACCATACATAGTATACTCAACCTATCAAGCATTGTTAGAAATGAAGTAAAAACAATTGTTTTCATCTCATTCATAAGTGAGTACATTTCAGTAGTATAAGCCAGTGATCTTATGACCACAATTGAAGATCAATTAGAAGGCATGATTTTATAATAATTTGGCATTCAACCTTTTAATTCCTTGTTTGAGTGCTTGGATTTGATTCATGGAGGAGGCTTCTTTCTTGGGTTGTCTATAATTTGATGTGATGTACTTTTCATTATGTGGGCACTCCCATGATAGATTGAAGTTTTTCTACATTTTGAGATTGACTTTTACACTTCATGCACTTGGGAAACTAGTTCATAGCTTAGTGAGGTTACTTACTTGACACAACGTCTTGTCCCTGCATGTGGAGGAAACTATGAAGACTATAGTTTGGTTAAAAGGTCGGTTTATGGACAATACTTCATTGACTAAGGCTTATACCTGTGGACCTTACACCTTGTACTTAACTCTATTATACTTAAATTTGCTATTTTTGACTATCATACAAAGTATGCTAAACCAATCAAGTAAACAGAATTAGTGTGGATTAGAATATCGATCATCTACTATATTTGTCGCTACCACGTATTGTTGAGATAATTGAATTATGAAATTGTCTACTTTATTGGAATGAGGACATGGAAACTCTTAGGCATGGGGGGTCATATCAGATCATGTCCTCATGTTCATCACTTTGAGAAGGTTTCAGAGTTCCAACCCAAAGAAGGTTCAAGCATTCATAGTAACCAACAACAACGGTATGGTTCAGAACACCTGATTCTCAAGTTTCAATTTTTTGCTTTGACTAAATCCCAGCATGCATCATTTTGTAAATGCCAATCCAGATTTTTCAGCTTAAGGTACAATCCAATTTAAGCCTTTTATGTTTGTTGAAAATGTGGAAATTATGATAACAACTATTTGATTCCTATGTTCCATCTTATTTTATGATTTTATTGATTTTATAATAATTTGGCATTCACCATCTTCCAAAATATTTTCCTCTCATCCTCAAACCTTTTATTCACTTTTATCATGCTACATAACTCCCTTTCCTCTCACTAAGTGTTATTTCAGTCTTAAGTTAGTACCATCCTACATTACCATACTTTGAGAGTTCTATCTTTCCCCGATATCCTGCATGCAATCAATAGTCCAAAACTCAATTAGTCCACCAAGTAAACAAAGTCCGTTGATTTGGAAGGTTAAAAAGATAAAAACATATTTTGAACGTTCTTGTTATCTTGGCTATATATGTCAACACTAAACGTGATTTCTTGAAGGGATAGTACATTCGAGCTACACAAAAACAATACAAAATTGTCATCTCAGAACAAACAGTAGTTCAAGTTTGCTAAGAAATGGTATAAGAAAGCTAACTCATTCCCTCTGGATAATAAAACATTTTTACATTCCCTCTGGATAATAAAACATTTTTCCAAACAAAGGAGGATAGATTTTGGACTGAATATGTTGCTACCTATCTATGAGATGGTGAATGGACAAATTTTGTTAGTTTTTTAGTTTATTGGCATGAGGACTTGCCAACCCTCAGGCATGGGAGAGATGTTGGGTCACCATTTCAACATATTTTCATCATTTTCACCATCTCAAGTCATCCATTTATAATCATCATGTTTCACCCTTTCGCCTATTTATTACCATGAATATACCATAACAAGATTATAAGTTTCAAGTGGTTTATTATCATTTATTCCTTGCTTTTAACAATTTAAAGAGGATTAAAAGTTTGGTATTACTAATGATAGTTTTTATGAGTTCGATCCCTGTCACTATAGTTCAGGTCTAGTACCCTACCTCCATGGTTAGCAGAGTTTCACAATTCTAAAGGAAATTCCAAGACAAGGGTTTTGTCACTAGGACCCTCAATGTGGTTTTCTGTTTTTCAGTTCACACCCAGGTCACACATGTGAGCCTCTAGCTTGTGGTCAAATATCTAGTCAAATTTAACAACAATTTATGAGGGGTGATCTTCATACATGATTTTTGGATTTATAAAGCATAATCTCAAAAATTAGGGACACAAGTTTTATGTAAAATGAGCTCGATTAGGCGAAATGCGAGCAGATTTCTCAAAAAATGAAATATCTAGGAGATATAGATGATTTTCTAAAAATGATTTTCCCATATTTACTATTGTGGCCGGTTTGAAGATCCATAGATTTTGGATCTCCAAGATCCCATTTGTGATATATAAATATTAGTCCTGAGAACCTTCAGAACAACACTAGAGATGATATTGAATTGTTTTACTTATGTATTACTGATCTTAGATTAATATAAGAGATATGGTTATTGCCAATTGCATACATTGTGTGTTTTAGTTTCATAAGATCAGTTCTATACTTTTTATCCAACAGCATTCACCAAGTCATCAGGGCCCCTGAGTGAGGAGTGTTTTGTTTCTATTTATTTTAATTTCATTTCAATTTCTCAGTTGTGTGGATTTGATTTTTGTCCTTTCCTTTGTTACATTTCATTTATGATTTCCATTTGCAACACACAAGAAGACTAATGCATAAAAAATATTAATTGAATAAAGATTGTTTTACTTCATTTACAAAAACCTTGATTAAATCATATGATTTAAAGCCTATAATTATATTGTAGCTAAAAATCTAGGTTGATGGTTTCAAGTGTTTAGAATCATTCCCATGATTTTTCATTAAATCTATTTCTTTAAATTTATATCTGCTCTCTTTTTTGTAGCTAAGCATAAACTATGTTTATGTAGTTGAACAATGAATAATTTAGTTTTATGCTTAGACCACTACATGACTAAAATTTTTGAAGACCCAATATCTAATAAGATGCACATGAGAAATCACATGAACATTGTTGGTAATGAAAGATTGTGGTTCAGAGAAATATAGCATTAGGGACCCACGGTCTAGTGACAAGTTGCACTCCTTAGTGTTAGTTCATATATCTGTTTGATTTCATTCCATTATTTGTTAGATAGTATAGGATAAGCTTTAATCATGGATATACTTTGATTGCACCTCACAAGTCTAGAGACACCAGATTGATAAGTTAATGTAGCAGAGTTCGATCAATTGAACTGACTTGCATACTCTCTTTTCTTCCACTTGTTTTTTGGGAAGAGAACTATCTTAGATCCATTGGGAAAAAATTGGGTGGAAAAATTGATCAGGGGAAGCAAAAAGGAAACATGTATTCCTTTGTGAGAATCTGTGTGGAGGTGAACTTGGAGAAGGGGCTTCTACAGGTAGTGAAAATCAAAATCGATGAGTGGAGTTTTCAACAGCCTCTCCACTACGAGAAAATTCCATTTAATTGCCACATTTTTCATGATCATGGGAACTTCTCCATAAATTGTTAAAAATCACAACAATCTCAACCACCCTCAATTGAATTGCAAATCCTAAGTTTAAAACGGTCAGAAGAAAACATAGAAAATCTCAGTATAAGGGGTCACCCCGACCAAGCAAACCTTAGGTGAGTTTTTGAAATAATCAATTCAGAGCCTTTTGAAACTTAGGTGACACAAAAAACTCAGAAGAACTAAGGAAGGACCCAAAAATACACCCTATCGAAGTTTATAACTCTCTCCTGATGAGCCAATGGTCAACTCAAAAGAAGAAAAGAAGGAAGTTGATTTAGGAGAAGAGGAAGGGGAATATGTCCAGGGGATTGAGGAGTAAGATGGAGAAGGTAGAGATGAGGAAGAGGAGGAAGAAGTGGGAGTTGCATAATTAAAAGAAGAAGAACAAATTTTAGATCATGGGAATTCGGTTCTAAAATTGCAGCCTAGTTCTGATCCTTCTAAATCCTTTTCTTTCTTTGATGCTTTGAAACACTTTGTACCAAATTTATCCCCTCCTCTTACAAGGGGGGAGGTATAAAAAGGACCAGATAGTTCGTGGAGCATGAAATAATAATAGCTCGAAAAGAGAGGCACTTGCGCATTTTGGTTCTTGTTGGAAAATAGGAGGGGATATAGGAAACCTCAGATAATAATATTGTGTTTTTGTGTAATCCTTTGTAATTGGTTTGTCAGAATATATTCCAATACTCATGGATTTGGCATCAAAAATAGGAAAGTTTATGTTCACGCTTCCATCTATGAAGGAAGGTTGAAGATCATCAAAATATTTGCACTTCACATCAAGATTTTCTTTATCCTCTTGAAATTTGTGTAACTTGTGTACTTTCTTGTTGATTCAGCTATGTTGTAGCCTTTTTTTTTTAATGCAAACCTAATCATTTTTATTAAAAAAATATATCTATGTGCTTAAAAAAATATTCTTAATGAAGTACACATAGTTTTAAAAATGATTACAATTTAAAATTGTAAAATCTATGAAGTTTTGAATCCAATGAAAAATTTGTTGAGATAATAAAGAGTAAAAAAGATACTCTGTCAAGAATTGTTCAATCGAAAATGTCTTGGGATAATTAAGAGTAAAATGGAAATTATGTCAAAGAAATTGAGGGTGTTATTCCAACTTATATACATTTTTAATTGAATCCTTGATTCAATCTTGGAGGGAGGGTGACTATTTCAATTCAAGGTTGGATATTTTTAACTTCTTTGATTCACCTTGCTTAAGTAGAGTTAATTAGATAAACATTTTTATAGAAATCAAGTCTAAATGTATAAGTTAGTTATGACCACTCATTAAAATCAATGTAAAATTTTGAGAACAAAGATAGTTCTATTCATATTGTAAAAACACCTAACTTTTTTAAACGAAACGATCAATTTTATTTAAATTTATTACTAAATGTCTCGATATGGAGTGGTGATGGTGGGGGTCATGACATGCACTAGATGTAACCTGACTACCAACTCGTGTAGCATTATAGCACCCATCAATAAAAAAAAATTGGGGAAATGAAGGCGGGGATGAGATGAGTGGTAATGTGGATCGGGCTGAGTATGCGCTCACCCAAAACGCTATGTGACAATATGTTTGAGTGTCAAAAGATGATGATGCAAAGGATATCAAGGGAGAATGGTGAATCCTAGAGGCATACCAGTAGGAGTAACCGGGGCATGATGATTAACTACAGGAAAGGATAACATGAAATGAGAGGCTTAGAATAGTTTTAGGGCATAAAACTGATATCCATTGTAGTCTCTTCAAGAAAAATTCTAAGCATGGTAATTCTCTTTTCCTATTAAGGGTTTTTTATTTTTTTGTGCTTTCAAATTGTTTAGTTTGATATTGTTTAGTCTGATAGGTGAGGTTGGTGTCCAACCAACTTGATCTCGAGCTGGATTTTGGTTGGACATTCTGGGGAAGGTGTTGGGTTTGAGGTTCTTGGGAGGTAGCATTAATGTCCCAATCAACTTTATAGGAAGTAGTCCATCTTAGTATTCTGATTTGGACATCCATGTCTTCTTGGTACCAATTTCTACAGGGTAGCATGGGGAAGGTGTTGGGTTTGAGGTTCTTAGGGAGGTAGCATTAATGTCCCAATCTCCTTTATAGGAAGAAGTGGGTATCCTAGTATATCTTAGTCCTCTCATTTGGACACCCATGTCTTTTTGGTACCAATTTCTACAGGGTAGCATAATGTGAAAAGAAATGTTGGAAAGAAAGGAGGAGGTTGAAGCAAGAGGAATAAGACCTATTCTAGGAAAAGATATGTTCATAGGTACTCCAATTATTCTACCATAGTTGAATAGGAAGCCTTGGTACTTGAGGAGTTCTTCTGCTCGAGGTTCCTGGAGGTTGTCAAAGCCAAGTTGGAATAATTGGATGGTAAATTCAAGGAGAAGATGAACAAGTTGTCTAAATAGTTGCTCCGGAAAGAAATGGAAGGTTAGGTCCACGACCATATCTTCTCAATGACTCAAGACATGAAGTGTTGAAGGGATTGGATTCCCAATTATAAAAAATAGCAAATAAACTCAAAGATGAGGTCTATTTAGAATCTTCCATGTTTGATATGGAATAATCTAATTTTATAAGTTAATGGTCAGATTATTAAAAATAATCATAAGTCCTAACTAGACCTTGTTGTTGGGTCATTGCATTGAGATATATTATTAATATACCATTAAAATATTATTAATGTACATTTTAAATATTATTAATTTATCTTTGATGTACCTATGAATTCACTTACATAAATATTATTAATGTAACTTTGATGTACATATGAATTGAATTGACTTACATATGAATTGACTTGGCTTGGCTACTTTTCTATCTTTTTTGTCTCCTTAATTTTGTTAGTTATTTTACTTTCTGAGATGTTTTCTTGCTCCACATTTTTATCGTGTGGTATCAGAGCATTGCCATGTGATATCTATGTCTGAGAGGGAGAGCATTGCGATGTGATACCTATGTTTGTGCAGGAGTTCAAGAAGTTGAAATAGTTTGAAGAGACGTACGACTTGGCCTCCTCTCGGTCTTCAACCCAGATAAGCACAGCCTGGAAATGAACCTACAATTTGAGTTTGAGGACCATCCATGAGGATAATGCCACGAATTTGAAAGAATGGTCAGAAGGAAAATTCCATGGCTTTGATGCAATTAATAAAAATACTTTTATGCCTGCAATTTCAGTTTCTTTTGTGTTAGGTAGCATAAACGATGGAGTGGTAACACATTTCTCTTAGTTATATGACTGCTTTTCATAAGGCGTGCAAGGCTTTGCCCAACTTTCTGTTGGGATTTGTTACTTGCTACCAATTTATTTTTATGAGTCATTTCTATAGAGCTTATGGTCTCAGAAATTTAGTTCTCTTGAATAAATATTCTACGGTTTAATCTCAGACATGTATGCAGCGCTTTCATGGCACAAAGAATCATGGGATTTCTCTCTATACCATCGCGTAGGAATATGCTATTATTGAATATCTACTGTGATTATTACAGTATGGCTTCTTCTTTGTGTCTCCCATCCAAGGCTTTCATGTGAGATTAATTATTCTATTGTTGCCTTCCTTAAACCCTGAAGGAATATTGCTCTTCTGAACTTGAAAATATGTTGGTTACAATTTGAAATCAGTTTGAAAGACCAAAGTGGAATATTAAGTCACGACCTAAATCAAAATCAGTTTGAAAGACAACAGTGAGAGACGAACTCATGATCTAACTCAAATGGAGACATGAATAGAAGTTAACGCGCAAACTCGGTTGAGCGCACATTTTACCACGCACAAACTCGGTTGAGCGCACATGTGAGTTTTGCTTCCTTTGCGAAAAAATGAATATATGAAATTAATTTGGGAGACAAAAGAACGAATATATGAAACACTGATTTTCACCAGCAGAGAGGGCATTCGAATCCAATCTTATACAAAATTTTGTGTGCATAGTGTTAAAATTCAAGGTTTCAGTCGAGGGACGAAGCTTTATTAGGTTAAATTTGTATAGTTTCTCAACTTTATTTATTTGATTTTTCGAGCCACATATCAGAAATTCATCATTTTTATGTCAACGGCTCAAACCTGGTTCTTGAAAAGATTAAGCAGAGATAGTTATAGGTGTGGTAAACTGGGTCATACATCTTCTCATTGTTGCACTCCTTGGGAAAGGATTAGTGAGAAGAAAGAGCAACAACCTCCAGATAAAGGAAAACCACCTGAATCTGCCAACTATATTGTTGCACATTGTAATCTTAGTATAAATGAAGTTGTTAGCACTTTTTTTGCTTCTTGGGAAGACACTTGGATTTTAGATACTGGAGCCACTTGCCATATGACCTTCAGAAGAGATTTTTTTGAAACATTCAGTAATCACATTGATGGAATAGTTTATTTTGCCGATAAGTCCCAGTTAAAGCCTTCAGGAATTGGATCTATTCGACTTCGCCTATTGTTGATTATATTTTGTATGATGTTCTTTACATTCCTCAATTAAATAGAAATCTAATGTCTCTCATACATATCAGACAGCAAGGACATTTTATACATATGTTTGATGGTATAATTGAAATAAGAAAGGCATATGATCAGGTGATTGTTATGACTAGTGTTGAAGAAGACAAACTTTTAAAACTGAAAGGGACATCCTCTTTTCAATCTAATTCAACTATTTTGGCTCAGCATAGTGATACTTTGTCTTCGAGCTTATTGTGGCATGCTCGTGTTGGTCATATTAATTATGATAGTATCTGGATTATGAAACAACAAGGTATTCAAGGGCTTCCTACTATTCCAAGAAAGCTTTCTCCATGTAATGCTTGTATTTTAGGCAAGCATTGTAAACAA